>BSSO01003904.1:0-15493 GCA_030267885.1 Mesembryanthemum crystallinum
TCCGTTTTGAGCAAATTGAAAGAATGCACCCTTCTATCTCACATTTTGTAAGGTGTACTAGAAATTTGACATTTTACCTATAAATTTTATTGCTATACATTGCAATAGAAATAATAGCTCAAATCTGTAAAACAAAATTGCCACTTACTCATATTTTATATTGCAAAGAGTAGGGGTATAACCGAGCTCGCTTGAGCTTGGCTCAGTTTAGACTCGTGGCTGAACTTGATTTGTATTCGAGTTTACTATTCAAAATGTATAAAACATAGATCAGTACACTTTGTTTTTAGTTAAATTCAACAATCACTGATCGATATGCATATTGCAATATGAGTGAAACCGTAAATATGAGAAATATGTATTTGTAGAAGTATTATATAGTGGCACTTGATTTAGAGGTAAAATAAGGCATACTGGCCAATCGAACCTAGTCATAGTAAGCTCAGATCGGTGAGCATTATAGCCAACTCGAACTCGATTTGACCCAAATTTCGACCAAGTCTAGTCTGAAGATTCATCGAGCAGGCTTGACTCAATTACACCATTGCCATTACTCATTAGTACTTCAAAACCAAAACACAAAATATTATATCAGGTCGCTTGATATATCAGGCAGATTGTATTGGGCAAACAAAAAGTGATACACCCAAAACTTGGTACTGACGACTCAAAAATTAGTATCACTTTTTTCTCAATCAGTATTACTCCAACACTGATTTTTGCTTACACGGTAAATTTTCTTATTTTCCCAGTACTCTTTTAATACATCAGGCGGTCTAAGAGGAGAGTTATTGAAACCAAAATAGTAGCAGCTGCAGTGAAAAACAGGCACGGTTTTCGGTGCAAGTTACTTACTGTCTTGATGTCCTCCTGGGTTGGGTGGATACAAAATTCATGGTGATCACAGCTAAGCCGTGCCCCCATTATTAATTCTTGTCCAATTTGTTTCCTACCAAAACCAAAAACAACAAAAAAACAAAATAAAGAAAATATGAAAAAAAAAAAATAGATAAAAATTAAAAAAGAGAGAGAAAAAAAAAAAAAAAAGGTGGTGGCGGTCCGTGTGAGGCCCCNCCGTGTGAGGCCCCACACGGCAACCTCACTTGATATTCAATCAAAACCAAACATCCAATGCACATTGTCTTTGTCCCAATCACAGCTCATTCCCTCCCAATCCCCTCTATCCCTCTTTTTTGCTTTTTCTTTTTTGTTTTTCTCATGTCCTTCTCATTGTGTAATTCCTTATCTACATTTTCCTTTTCCCCATTTCTCCTCCATTGAAATTCCAATTTTTATCGTACGTTCAGTTCGCCTAAAAGTACCTAAATAGTAATAGTATATGAGAGAAAAAGTGAATGACATGATTTGAATGACCTAAGCTAAACTCAACTGAGCAACCTAAAATGAGATTCAGTAATGTGAAGCGAACACACCTTTAGTATGAATTATAAATGACAAAATTAGTTGAAAAAAGTTTGATTTTAGCTGAATTGTTCACATATTGATTCTTACTAAATTCTGTTGAGTTTTATTAAGAACAAAGAGAGTTACAAAAATCATATATAGAGAACAATCTCATTTATTTCTTTTTATCAAAAGAGATGTAGATCATCTTTCATTGAGCAAAAACTTTTTTGATCCCAATATTTAGTCCTTTTTTTTTGGGTTTATGAGACTAAACTTTAACTATATATTATTATCTATGTTTGTTAATGATGATTATAAAACATTAAATGGTTACATTTGATATCAAATAATAGAAATAAAAAATTAAAAAATTAACTCCATACTTCTTTGATCCCAATATTTAGTCCTTTTTTTTTTGGGTTTATGAGACTAAACTTTAACTATATATTATTATCTATGTTTGTTAATGATGATTATAAAACATATTCATTTCAAGTAATTTTAAAAAAAATAATTTTTTAGCAAGTTTTTCTTTTTCACATTTCATGATAATGTGGTTAATAATAATCAGTCAAACTTTTCAAATTTGACCACAACAGTTCATAAAGGACCAAAATTTTTGGGACAAAAGTAGAAATAATTTTAATTTGGTCATTTCACATCAAATTTAAAAGTAGTACTAGTAACTTTAATAGTTTTTTGTGAGGGTAACTCTCTTCCTCTACCAGTATGACTAAGGCCCAATGACTTTAATACACCTAAACCATAAAATCAATATGACCTTGCATTTTAAAATTGTACAAATATATTTTCAATAAAATCTTTTATTTTTTAAAAATTATTTCCAAGCACCAATAAATTCTGACTAGTACACAAATAAATGTGCATGGCAGGCCAGCAACCCCAATAAATACCAGCCCCTCAAATAAACAATACAGTCCTTAATATCAGTACATAAAATAAAAAAAGAAAAAATAATAAAAAAAAAAAGAAAAAACTTTTTTAAAATTATTATTTTTAAACAAAACACCCAACAGGGGAGCATATATCAAGACCTCCCCATTATCTTTCTGCCATATCTTCATGTGAGTTTATGCTTTCCTTAGCCCCCAACTCAAATGGCTCCTTCTCCCTCTCCTCCTCTCCTCACTATTTTCTCTCTCCTCATTCTCTCCCTTTCTCTCTCATCGGCCGATGATGATAATGGCAAGCACCTAGGCTGGTACAAGAATGACGCCCCCGCCGTCGCACCTGGACCCGGTTCATCCCCTTCCGACACGGCCGTGTACGAAGTATCCCCCACTGCCACGGCCGTGCCAATGGAAGAGTCCGAAGCCGTTCGGGCCGACCCAAAATTGAAATTTGAAAATGAGAATCTCCGCAAGGCCTACATTGCGCTCCAGACGTGGAAAGCCGCAATGCTATCCGACCCGATGAATTTTACGGGTAATTGGGTCGGACCCGATGTTTGCGAATACAATGGTATTTTCTGTGCTTACCCGCCCGCCCCAGAAAATGCGACCGATTCTTATTACCACTACCACCATCCGGAGCGTGTCGTCGCTACGGTCGATCTCAACCATGCCGACATTGCCGGATATTTACCTGATGAGCTCGGGTTATTATCGGATCTAGCCATTTTCCACATCAACTCGAACCGGTTTTGCGGGACCGTGCCCAAAACATTTGGTTCCATGAAGTTGTTGTTCGAGCTCGATATAAGTAACAACCGGTTCGTTGGGAAATTCCCATCGGTTCTTATATCATTGCCCTCGTTGAAGTTCCTTGATGTCCGGTTCAACGAGTTTGAGGGTCCAATTCCTCCAGCGATTTTCGACAAACCGCTGGACGCGTTGTTCTTGAATAGCAACCGGTTCAAGTACGGGATACCCTCCAACATGGGTAACTCACCCGTGTCGGTCTTGGTCATGGCTAACAACGAGCTCGGGGGGTGTATCCCCTCGAGCATCGGTGATATGGGAAACACCCTTAATGAGATTATCTTGTTGAATGATAATCTCACAGGGTGTTTGCCCGAAGAGGTCGGGCAGTTGAAGCACGTGACGGTGTTCGACGTGAGCTTCAACAACCTGGCCGGGTCGCTCCCATACGAAATTGGTTACATGAAGAGCGTGGAGGAGCTCGATGTTGCACACAATAGGTTCACTGGGGAGATCCCGGATTCCATTTGCCAGCTACCAAATCTCAAAAACTTCACATACTCATACAACTATTTCACTGGCGAGGCGCCGTCCTGCGCTGCCTTGTCCAACAACGGAAATGTGGTCGTGGACGGGTCCGCCAACTGTATCGCCGGAAAGGAGGGGAAGAGGTCCGACAAGATATGCTGGTCGCCGATTGCTCATCCTGCTGATTGTTATTCGTTCGGATGTAAGGCAAAGCCGAAGCCAAAGCCTTACACTCCTAAGCCGAGCTACAGCCCTAAGCCTTACACTCCCAAACACAGTCCTAAGCCGAGCTATAGTCCTACACCAGCTCCCACTCCTCCCTCAAGCGGGATGTCATCAGGGTCAAGGTACCACTCGCCACCACCACCTGGATGGGGTATGTCTTCGAGTTCGAAGTACCATTCACCACCCCCACCAGCTGGTGAGGGTGTGTCATCGAAAAGGTATCCAGCGTCACCACCACCACCGTCTTACACTTACTCACCATCTCCTACATACACTCCATCACCACCACCACCAACATCATCACCACCACCACCAACTTACACTTACTCACCATCTCCGACATACACACCATCGCCATCACCACCACCACCAACCTACACTTACTCACCATCTCCTACCTACACACCATCGCCATCACCACCACCACCAACCTACACTTACTCACCATCTCCTACATACACTCCGTCTTCACCACCACCACCACCACCACCATACTATTACTCACCATCTCCCACATACAGCCAATCACCACCACCAGCGTCACCACCACCATGCGACGAATCACCACCAAAATCATCAGCACCAGCTGGCAAATACTTCCCTAACTCACCACCACCCCCTAGTCCCACATATCAACAATCACCACCACCACCAACATACACTTATTCACCATCTCCCACATACACCCCATCATCACCACCACCACCAACATACTCTTACTCACCATCTCCCACATACACTCCATCACCTTCACCACCACCACCCACTTACACTCAATCTCCACCACCAACACCAACCTACTCACCATCTCCCGTATACACTCCATCTCCATCACCACCAAAGCCAAAACCGTCACCACCACCATGCCACGAAGGCGAGCACGACCATTCAAAATCATCACCACCGCTACCAAAAACACCACCCGGTAGCTACTACTACTTCTCGCCGCCGCCACCACCAGCACCAATGTACGATCAAACACCAATTCCGCCAGTTCACGGAGTATCCTACGCGTCTCCTCCTCCTCCAACAATCCCAGGCTACTGATCATCACCATAATTTACCTGCATTTCATGATAATTATTATTCACCTCATGCTGTAATATTTTGTTCATTGATTTTTTTGTTTAAAAAGCAAGATCTTTCACAGGGGAGGAAGGAGAGAGGAAGTGTAAAAGTTGACAGATTCTTTTAATTTTGTTGGTTGGGTTCTTCAGTTCAGACCATCTGGCAAAAACAAAGACAGCTATTTCTGGGTTTTTTTTTTTTTTCATTTTGGTGGGGGATGATTTGTCTTTCCTTAGCAATAATATACTGCTACTATACTAATAGATTCGCTTCAATTTCCTCCTTTAATTGTGCTATATATACACATTTATATAAGTTTGATTGCAAGAACAATTGTGTAAATGAACTTATAGAGAAATTTTTTGATTCAATTTTGTGTTCTGTTCTTCAAGTTTTTGCCCAAGTTTCATTTTCATTGCTTTGAAACAATTGTCTCAGTACTTGAACTCAATCCATTCCTCATGTATTAGCTCCAAGCAAAATGAGACTAATTTGTAGTGTTATTACAAATACAATGGCTCATCTAAGAAAATATGTAACCTTCATTTTTAATCAGTCACTGTGCTTACATATCAATCATTTGCTGGAGCCTGCTGGAATCATGGAGTCAGGCTAACTAATGTATGGCTAGTTGGTTACTTACTCCCCTTAAAAGTCAAGCCATTGACATGAAGATAGAGTATATGTCCGAGTTTTATTAGAGGTTTAAAAATAGAATGTCCAATAACATTAGTTGTTGAGATTAGCATACGATCAGCGTAACATTTATCGAATTTGGTCTAGTTTTAATTTATCTCCCAATAAAGAAAGAACTGTATTTCTCCAAGTATAGAGCTATACTTTCTTACAAACAACTGCTATTACCTGGCCTAATCATTGGAATATATAATCAGCCACTGGTGGTCAGATAATACAATCAGATATGACATTTAGTGCAAATTCTTGGGTACAACTATCTAACCATTAGACGACCCAATCCAACAATAAGTTTTCGCAATTAATGGGTTACTTTTAGCGACTTAGGGGTGACTTTTTACAACTTAGCGTATTTTTATAGAATTAACCTAGGTTATAAAATGTTATCCTTAAATTACCAGAAGTAACCCCTAAATTGGAAAAAGTAACCCCTAGATTGGGTCATCTAACGGGTAGACGGTTGCGCAAAAATATTAATCGAATTTTAGCTATCAACATCTGTTAATTGTCATACAAGCCAATAAATTAGTGTAACATCCAAAGATTTCTCAAACTTCACATCAGTAAAGGGCACTCCTAATCAACAATGCAAGAGAGTTGCTTCCAAAGTTTCAAAATGTCTATGAGGCTATAAGCAACATTCAACTTTTTGCTAATATATAGTAACCACTAATTAATGGCAATGCTATTGACATAAATAGAGTACAATTCTTTGTGCTGGCCATGTTAAAACAATTGTGGTGTGTTTGTTATTATGCCGGTTTTATCACATAGGTTACCAAATCTTGTCGATTTTAAAATTGAAACAGTCACGTGCATGTTTAATTAACAACTCCTAGTTCTAACGGTCCTATTTTTGAAGTTGATTAGGTGTTATTATTAGAATATTTTTATTTTATTTCATTTTTGGTTTTTGAGTGGAGGGTGTTAATTTAATTTTAGTTGTATCGGAGATAAGTAAAATTTCATTTTAAAACAAAATTGATATAATAAGCACGACGGGGAAAATGGTAAAATACTGTCTTAAATGTGTTACATTTGCGACGGTATTTGAGGCCTGTCAATAAAATTTTATCGCAGTAGGTAGAATTCTTGTTGGGTAAATTAAATTAGTGACAATATATTGGTCAAATGAATAATCACTATTATACAAAAGCCAAGACATTTATACCTAGACGTGCCAGCCAATAAGTAGGTTCCAACTACATAATTGACTTCCATTTTAATTATTAGTAATCATTCTATTTGCTTTTGATCAACATGAAAAAACCATAATGCTTTTGGTGATTGAGGTGCAAGAAATACCTATAAATCCAATGAAAAAAGTAAACAAAATTAATATAATTAAAGGAAATAAGTATCTAGCTATGTAGTACTTCAATTCTTCACGCCACCGGCCGGCCTTTTGAGATTTGATTAATTACTTAATTAATTAATTAATTAGTTAACATATAAATTTTAAAAATCATATTCCCACGTAGTAGTTTATTTTTTGCAAAAAATAGTCCACCATAGTCATAAAATGAAGATGGTAAGAGGAGATAAGATATGGTTATCAACTACTTCTACGTGCGTTCAAGTAATACTTGAGTTGGCAATCACACTTTGATTAATTAATTATTACTTTGAAAAACAAAATTAATTAATTATTGTAGTATTGCCCTTTATTTTTGTCCCAAATTCACGGTACAACCGTTTAGGTCTAAACTATTAGACCACCTGATTCAGAGGTGATTTTTCGCATTTAAGAGAAGGCTTGTAAAAGTTACTAAAAGTCGCTCCTAAATCAAGAAAAATCATCCTTAAATTGAATCGTCTAACAATTAAACGGTGGCAAAACTTAATATAGTATTGTTAGCACCTTGAATTCTTTGTCCTTTTGATTAAAATTTGGGTTTTGGTAAACTAA
The DNA here is from genome assembly GCA_030267885.1 of Mesembryanthemum crystallinum. Lineage (NCBI taxonomy): Eukaryota > Viridiplantae > Streptophyta > Magnoliopsida > Caryophyllales > Aizoaceae > Mesembryanthemum > Mesembryanthemum crystallinum. The sequence goes on from BSSO01003904.1 coordinate 7,495, forward strand.
TGAGGAAGGAATAAAGAAGCTTCATCCAACTTGAGTAATTAGTTAATTAACAATAGTACTAATATATTAATTAAGTTCTATAACGTTGAAATTCTGTCATCGCATCTTCCTTGATTGCTGCTTTTTTTTGTCTAGCCGGCCAAATGCATGTGCGAGGTTGGTACAAAATTAATAACTTGTTCTGTAAAATACAAGTATTGTCGTGTTTCTCATCGATGTGTGTTAATTCTTACATTAACTAGTAATTGTCTGTGTTTTTTGAAGTTAACAATTCACCTGCCCAATTATCTTGGGCCGCAATTGGTGGCGTTTTGATACCTGCTGAGGCCCAATCTACTTCGTCTCTAATTCAATTGGGGATGGCAATGAGACGAGGCGGTGCGGATATCTATACCCGTATCCACCAAGAACGTTCTATATCTATCCTCACCCTATCGCCACCGGGATTAGACATACTCAAATTAGTCAAATCCACCTCCACCAAATACATATCCACAAAACCACCTTAAATATATTTACCATCTAGAATATTTACTCAAGTAAAAGAAAATATTCTTATAGCAAATTAAAGAAAAGAATAAACAAATTTGTTGTTTAATAGGATCATAACATCTCTAACCCTTTGTTTAATTACATAAACAAGTGAAGTGATGTGGGTATAAGTCGGATATATCCATACCAGTCCCACTACCCATGACGGGTAAGACTTTCAAAAATCATCCCCGTCTCACCATCCACCTAACCCTCCTCTATCCTCGCTGCACTTGGAACGGTGTAGGACAGTATCCATTATTCACCTATATATACTTGCCCCATTGCCATCCCTATCCACGGGTGATGGTGCATTCTTATAGTTGTAGTTATAGTTAGGATTATTTTTCTTATTAGATGGGACAATAGTTGAGAACATTGATGTGAGTTTTGTTTAAAAGGAAAAATGTATAGGTTACAATCATTTTAAACCCCAAATTACTACAATCGTGCTCTACAATATATTTTGAGTATGTATAAGTGCTAACACCTCATGAACATGAATCAAAACAAAAGGTGAATTGGCCTTTTTATATCACCAACAAATTTTTTTTAATCATGTTGTCCAAACATTTGCCGCAATCTACAACATCATTATCAAATCGACTAAGATTTGTATAATATAATCAAGCTTTCCTGAGTGTCATAATTGTATATATATCCATCTTTTTTGCTTGTATTGCAAAACTTCAAATGTCCAAATGATAGAATCCTCTTTCATAATGTCATCAATGATCCATTGCAGTTAGTCATTAAAATTCAACCATTGTCCTGCATGTATAACAGAAATTAATTAAGAAAAAGAGTAGTGAGTAATTTCTGCCTTTGTGGTAGTAAACTTTCCATATAATATTGACAATCAATCAGATTACATTATTTAATGTAAAATACATAGCATAATCCCAAAAATAATATTTACTTTGCGATCTATATATATCAACTAACTTAACTGATAAAGTTTATACGGTCTGGTGGCCGGGACTTTACAAGCTAATGTAGTTGATATACATTAATAATTTTTGGTTGGCGATACCGACAACTTCCTTTCAGCTCGAAACAGACCAACCACCTGTAAAAGATATGGTAGCCACAGGCCACATGAATGCTTAAGGATTTAAGTGGAGTTTCCATCTCACCCGAGTTTTAGTACGTACCAATTGAAGGTGATAAGATTTTCTATCCCATATTGTGTTTCATCTCTTATTCCACCTCCTTATATATATAACAAACCAGCTTAATTTAATAATTTAATATTATATTGAAATGCATGATAAAATCACGATCGTCATAATGTAATTGGATAGAAGATGTATACATAATGGGACATGTGATCCAGAATGCAATTGAAGCATATTGTGTTTGTTGGGAAAGATTTCCCTATCCCTCGCCCGGTAGCCCCTTTCCCTTTCGTCCAAAAGATGGCCGGCTAAGTATTGGGTTAGACGCTAAAATATGAGAGCTTAAGAAGAAGGAGGAGGAGGAGGAGGAAAAAAAAAAAAAAAAAAAGAATTCAGATTTTAACATCATACAATTAACAAGGCTGGATCTGGGACAGAGTTATTGGACTGGACTGTACTTCTTTTTATTGGGCCCATAATGTGGTTGGGTTATTAGAATGGGAGCCACCTTCTTACACCGTGGTACCATATTTTCTTCTTCGTATTAGGCTTCATGCATGAGGTCACCTCATACAAGAATAATTGTAAAGATATATAATGATTTTGAGGGTGATGTCTATATCACTATATGTGATAATAAGCTATATGATCATTTTATTGCCGAATTACCATATGGGTATTTAAAAAAAAACCCTTCTTATTAAATGGGTATTTTTATTTGCGCCGATACATATAAGTATTTAAAAAATGCAAAAAGTGCAGTTACCCCTTTTTCATTTTTCGGGGAGAATCTCCGGCCAAATAATTTTTCTTAAAATTTTTAACTCTATTTATTCATTTTAACCATTTAATCATTTCTACCTATTTCCCAATTCCATTCTTTGCCCCTATTTTTCGCCTTTGCAATTTAATTTTATTTGTTTAGCAATTTTTTTTTTTTATTCTTTCGTTTTTGAAGCAGCAGCCAATCAAGTAAATCACAAAATGAATCTTCCAACCCCAATTTCATGGATTTCCCGCTCAATTATCATTATCAGATCAATATTGTAACTTAACAATTCAAAAAGTAACAAACCCCAAGAACCTAACTTTCAATCAATCAAACGGGCAAAAGTCTCTAGGTGTGATAGATTGCAAATTGATTGAGCAGAAAATTGAGACAATAGGAGAGATTCAATTAAGCTTTTTAGTTCATAGAGAGAGAGTGTGAAGAACACAAGCACAAATTAAGCTCCCTAGTTCAGAGCAACTTATCAATTCATTCTGACCATTGAATCCAATATCCCCAGAGCCCACTCATGGCCCTGCAATACTTCGGCACGGTTGTCCTACTGGCGGCCAGTGAGCCACACCGCATTAAGCTCTCTCATCGAAGGGTCTTTCGGTGGTGCCAGTGGAAGCGTTGGCCAAGTTGTCGCATCTTATGTAGAGATTGTGGGCGGGGATATGGAGGTCCTGTTATGAGTGGAAGCTCTCGTCTGTATGGGTAGTGGATCAATTTTCAAGTTGATCTGCCTCTTTAGGCAAAGGGGGAAATGGAGAAAGAATCAAATAGGGAAGAAAATGAATAAAATGAAATTAAAAGGGGTTAAACTGTGGATCAATTGGCCGGAGATTCTCCGCGGGAAATGAAAATAGGGGGGATCCGCACTTTTTGCATTTTTTTAATACTTATATGGTACCAGCGCAAAATAAAAATAAGCATTTGGTAAGAGGTTTTTTTTTTTTTTTAAATACCTATCTGGTAATTCGGCGATCATTTTATAGTTACTATTATTCATTCAAACTAATTCAAATTTTCAACTTACTTTTTACCTCATATATTATTATTGTTTCAATTCGGTTCATGCAGCACCATTTGATACATAGAAAATGTCCTTCACGGACCATTAAAGCGTTCTTTCGAACTCTGTTGGAGTGAAGGTTTCGTGTACTGGCTTCTTAGATGTATTTAGTGGTAAATGATTGTATTATTTAGATGAGTGTTTTCAAATTTTTGTACATATGATAGTTGACCGATTTCTTATACATTCATTCAAAGAATTGATGATTATTTTTCTTTTTTTCCTCAGGGCTCCCTCTCCTTCCCCTTCAGTGCACATCATGCTGCCAGATTGCTCATAAATTCACAGATGGGCAATGGTGATTCTCCTCAACAGGTAATTTCTTAGTTATAGCAAGAAAACCATATTCTTTCTTCAATTTCCCCAAGACCATATGTATAAACAATAAATGCATGTACCATTGCAGGAACTTACAGGAAGTTTCATGAGAAATTGCATGCTACGCTATGCAGCTTACAGGAGTATCTTCCCGTTGTGGGCACTTGCTGAATGTCGTAAGATTGTTGTGTCCGCAGCAGCTCTCAAACTATGAAAAACAAAAGGAATTTGGGAAATTAGCAATGAATTCCACAAGAAGTGTTCTTGTTGTAAACAAAAAAGAAAACGGAAACACATTCACACACAGACACAAGAGCAGTACTATCGTGTAATTTTCTAGCTACTTTAAATGTTGTGTTTGAGAACGGATTTGAAATTTCAGATTTCAGTTAGCGTTTTGCTTTTACACCTAATATGATAGTGCTTTAGAATTTCAAGGCTGAGAGAGTAAAGAAAGAAGATGGTTGAATTTCAAATGACAAGGTGTTGCGGTGTCGTTTGAAATTCTCATACTTATATACGAAAGGCCATGGATTTGGTCAATTCCCAATCCACAATTATCTAGTCATTCATGTATAAACTCATCTCAAATTTCAAATCCCAAGTCCACAATTTCATGCATCTCAAGTAGCTTCAAGTAATTTCAACTCACCTTATTTGATAAAGTTATTTCCAACAGCAGCATCCTGCAAAATGCGAGCAGCTACCTGCAAATTCCGAATATGTTAATACTCAGTAGGTCACTATCCAATTTCTAGTCCATGTTCCAGGAGCTAAAAGAGTACTCTACTTATTTACAATTTTCCAACTTTGGATAGTGATGGGCCACATTAAAGCTTATTAAATAGTTCTATTTCTTATTTTTTGTAAAGCAGCAAAAGGCCAATGCATTCCCAATCAAGCATCCAACAGAAACAGCCTCCTAATCGAAGCCAGATCCAAAATACTGCATAAAGCCGTCTTTAACATTTAAACTAATACATAGAAATGCAGTATGTATTAAACATTTACACTAATACATAGAAAGCAAGATAGAGTCATCTTGTCTTCACATTATCATTTAGACGTTGCCTTCTTACTCTCTCCACTAGCCTTACCCATAGGCACGACATGCAGTGTGAAGATGCTTATGTTGTATTTGCTTCCATACATGAGGCTAAGCCATTGTCCAACAACAAGATGACAATTACTTCAGAATATCAAAAATTGTTTCTATCAACACCAAGTGAAGCTGAGCTTGTTCATATCTTCTCGAATAGGCTAGGACAAGAATGTTTAATAGAACATACATTTGTAGTAACTACTTGTGAATCAACTTAAAATGTTAAAAGTAGTGAAGACTAGGGTCCAAGATTGAAAGAACTGCGCGGGAGAAACACCAACTTACAAGTCAAGTGGGTTACTCTTCTTATGGCCAATTGGCTGTAGGGTGAACCCTCACGTGACCTATATGTGGTATGGGCCTTGTCCATGTCCACTTGAAATTTAATCAAAATACAATATATGGTGACTTTTGGTCCACGTGAAGTCCCTGTAGGAAGATGTACTTCATGAATTAATAGACAGGGGCAGAGGAGAAGCACCATCCGTCTTCTAGGGTATGCAGCCATGCAAGCTGCTGCATACTTGGTTTCAGCAAGAGTTTACCGTCTTTCCAAGGATAGTGGAGCTTCTTAGTAACTGGACATTTTACAGGAGAAATGTCAAACGGCCAAGTTATTGTTTAGGTATAATGATTTAATTCAGAGACCGGGAATCTCCCTCTTCCATATGTTTTGGGTTTTCCATGACCCATGTTCTATATAGGTACTGGTCTATGATTCTAGGCAGTCTGTGGGACGGCAGAGGCCAAGAGCTCATGGAATCGGCTACTAGGTCATCATTCTATCTTGTTGCCTTTCCCAGAGTGGAGGGGACTGAGAGAGACAGCTAACCATACTATACTATTTGAACAATGCAACCAAATAAGTAGCAATAACAAAGGTTTCACAATCACGAATTCTCCACATACCTCACCACCATTTACACCACCATCATAACGTGGTCTCAAACACATTGCACGATCAATGTAGGGTTCCCAGAGTCCGGCAAGTAAATCACTCTTCGTCATCTCAACACCACATTGATAGCACTGCAATTAAAATGCAAAGGAAAAATGAGTGTTGTAGAGGATAGTGCATGGGGAGTCTGTAGGTCATGAAATTGAGTACCTCTAACAAATTTCTCAGATAAGGTTCCTCGTTAAAATTTTCTCTGTGTACAAAGACAAAGGGCAACTTGTATGCCAAGGCCTCACTTGCTGTTCCATATCCAATTTTTCCTGAAAATAAAAATTGAACATGAAACTTATCTCTCAAAACTCGTGTATATTCATATGCTACTGGGAATCCTGCACCAACCAAGCATACAGTCAGATGCCGCTATAAGATCAGGAGTATATGCATCTCTTGCTAGCTTTACAAACCTCGCTGGAAGTTCATCCTTGTCAGAAGCTCCACAGACCTATACAAGAATATAAATGAGATAAATATACATATAAGTGGAGGAGAAAGAGATAGAAAGGCGTCAGAAAGAAATAATAATTTAGGGAACTACACCAGAATTTTTTAGTTTTTTTTTTTGAAAAAGAACATGTTTAGTACCAGGCATTTCCAGCCCAGAGGTAGATGATCTTCCCCCAATTTCAAACCTGACGGCTGCCAAAAACAAACAATAAAAGAAAAGTTTAATAAATCAAAAAAAAAAAAATTTGACATTATAATAGTAATAGCAATTGAATTGCTAAAGAAGAGGAAAATGTAACAGAGCATTCAATATTCACCGAAAATACTGCAAGATTCTAATACATGCCATGGGAACCAACTCGGATATTAATGACTCAATGGAACACGGTTAGCTTTGGGGTATCTAATATGAATGTATTCAAGAATTAACGCTTTCTGTGAGTTTTGCATACATATCAGATATTATTGAAAATGGATTTTTCTGGAAAGAAATTTAAAAAAGCAAATCCCTTATCAAAGTAGCTTTTCACCTGGTAAACTACTTTGAGGAATTAGATATATTTATAAAATGTTTAACATAACAATGAGAAAGAGTATAGGTTAGAAAAAAAATTCACAAAAAAATGCTAAAAATTTACGAGTTCACTGAATTTTGTTGAATATAAGTAATTAGTAACAGAAACCCCTGCCATGCGTACCCAAAGAGAAACAGTACCTAAGTAAAGACCACTTAATCTCAGATATAAACCACATATAGGGACTTGTTCAAGAATACGCTAACCCCCTTTTCAACCCAAAGGCACCAAATAATTGATGGAAGGACATTGCATCAAAGCATCTTCTCTACTTTTTCCACTAGCAAAGAAGCCAACGAGGAGATTTTCTTCCTTCTGACCTTAAGGAACAAAGTTGTTGAAATTGAATTGATCATGTCTTCAAGGGATGCCCCGGTGTTAATGAAATTAAAGAATATCTAACCAAAACCAAGACTCGCTGAATTTACCTGTAGCATCTAACTTTCTTTCTTTAGCCAACTCAGCCACATAATACACATGTTAGATGATAACAAGACCCACAAGAAGCAAACATGTTGATTCTCCAACATCGTCAATCTTAGAGAAAGACTCCAGCGCCATCATAAATGCAGCAAATTTATCTTTTGAGTCTATAAGCAAAAGCCAAATAATTTCCTTCTTCTTCGACATTGTGGTATCGGTCGCGATAGAGTAACGGTTGTGACGTCTTGGCAATGGATTGATAAGGATTTCGCATATCAGGTTGCATTGGTCGCAGGATGAATTTTGGTATCGATCGTATCACCATTTATCAGCTATTTATCGATCGTATCAGCCATGTGATATAATAATCTTATCAGTATCATCACTTCAGTCTTATCAGACACCTCCTGACGTACTGGAATTTCAAGTGTCGGCAACCTCAAAAACTAATGCATACCGGCTGTGTGTCACAACATACAAACACACACAAAAATAAAAAATGAATCTGCCATCATCACTTATAGCCCTGCAAAGTAAACACATATCGGAAGACATAACAGTCTCCAGCCTCCCTCCCTAATGCAAGTCATTAGTGTTCACTCTATCCAACGCCAAAGTCCATACAAATGCCTATGTTGTTCTCTATGATGCATCTTTCTTCCAAAACAAAACCAACAAAAGTGAGA
>BSSO01003905.1:0-15492 GCA_030267885.1 Mesembryanthemum crystallinum
TTGAATTATCTGATATTGAAGATGAGATTGAGTTTTGGGAATCAGCTGTTGTATGTTATATTCTAGGGGCTACACCACCATATTCTGCCATCAATGGATTTATCCAAAGAATATGGGGTGAGCATGGCATTTCGAAAATTGCAATGCCTAAAAAATGGTATTATCTTAGTTCGTTTTGAATTAGAAACTGGATGGGATGATGTACTCGCAGGGGGTATTTACCATTTTGATAATAAACCTTTGATTGTTAGAGCTTGGCGCAAGGATTTGGAACTCACTAAAGACACCTTAACCACTGTTCCAGTGTGGGTTATATTACATGGTCTTGAGCTGAAATATTGGAGTCTAAAGGGATTAAGCAAGATAGGCAGCTTGATAGGTAAGCCTATGATGGTTGATAGGAACACTCAACTAAAGAATGGGGTGAACTATGCTATAATGTTGATTGAAGTGGAAATTGGGAAACTAGTTAAGGTTATCCAATTTGTGAATGAGAATGGAGTGCTGATTGATCAAGATATAGAATATGAATGGAAACCAGTAATATGTGGTTACTGTCAGAAATATGGCCATGGAGAAATCAATTGCAGAATAAAAGAGAAGTTGGAAAGGGTTGAGAAAGCAAAGAAGAAGAGGGAAGAAAAAGTTGCTTTTGCTACAAAGGAGCAGACAATGCTAGTGGACACAACTCCTATTGCTACAACTCCAACTGGAGATATACAGGAGGGGAACCAGGTCACATCTGTTGAACCTCAATGGCAAATTCCCCATAAAACTGCCAGAAGATCTTCCACTGAAGCTACTACCTCTACTACTGTGGCAAATATATTATCCTTGCTTGATGAAAGTAATAGTCAGAATGTGAATCACAAGGATATAACAATCCCTGACCCTATCCCCCCAGATGGTCATGGATAGAATTATGGTGTGGAACACAAGAGGGCTTAATGGGCCCAATAAGCAAAAAGAGGTAGCACTCTTTTGCAAAATGAATAAAGTAAGTTTGATTGGTCTCGTGAAGACTAAAATGAAAGTGGGGAATATGGATAAAGCAGTCAATAAAATGTTTCCAAACTGGAACTACTTGTCTAACCTAGATGTTCACTATAATGGGAGAGTCATGGTGATATGGGATCCCAGCAAATTCCAAGTTCAAGCCACAGCTAAAACACCGCAAATTGTTCACCGTTCTGTGTTTCACATGGAAACAAAATGTTCTTTTCTCATTTCTTTTGTTTATGGCTTCAATACAAAGGAGCAAAGGGTTGATTTATGGGCCTCTATGAGGAGGTTTGCTCATTGGATAAATCTACCCTGGATAGTCCTTAGAGATTTAAATGATGTCATGTTTCTCAAGGACATAATTGGGGGTGTGCCAGTCACTTTGAATGATATTGAGCAGTTTAAAGACTGCATAATAGATTGTCAACTAATGGAGGTTCCTTCAGTGGGGAATTATTACATATGGAGCAACAGACATGGAGATGGGGCCAGGATTTTCTCCAAAATTGATAGAATTTTTGCAAATGAAGCTTGGATGGATAAATTTGGTGATTGCTATGCTCATGTACACCCAGAGGGTATCTCAGATCATAGTCCTCTTGTCCTGCAATGCAAAGGGGATAATAATAAAACAAAACGGCAGTTTAGCTACTATAATATTTGGGCAAATCATCCCAGTTTCCATGAAAGAGTTTAGAAAGTGTGGAGTATGCAAATCAGGGGTTGAAAAATGTTCCAATTCATCAGGAAGTTGAAATTACTGAAGAAGAAGCTGCTGCTGCTGAGTAACGAGAAATTTGACAGTATGCAAATACAAGTGGAAAATGTTAGATTCACTATGATTGAGGCACAGAAAAAGCTTCATACTGATCCTTTAAATATCCAGCTGCAATAGAAAGAAAAAGAGGCCACAAGAGTCTTCATAGAAACAAATAGCAATGCAGAGAGTGTATGGAAACAAAAGAGCAAGATCAATTGGTTGAATCTAGGTGACCAAAATACAAGCTTCTTCCATGCTATGCTGAAAGCTAGGAGGGAGATGAACAAAATTTATGAAATTCAGAATGCAGAGGGTGTAATTGTGGATGATCAGGAGCAGATTGCAACTATCATGGTGGATTTCTATAAAGGGATGCTTGGGGGATCCACTACTGATAGACAACACACAGATAACAGAGTCTTCCAAATGGGTCTTATACTGAATACAAAACAGCAAGTCATGCTTATTAAACCTTTCACACAGAGGGATGTCAAACAAGCACTATTCAGCATCAATGAGAACAAAAGCCCGGAACCTGATGGTTATGGAAGTGGTTTCTACAAAAAAGAGCTAGGATATTATTGGAAATGATTTATCTGAAGCAATTCTGGAATTCTTTGACAATGGGAAGTTACTGAGACAAGTGAATACTACTTTACTCACTTTGATCCCAAAAGTTGAAAAGCCATCACAACCAAGTGAGTTTAGACCAATCGCTTGTTGCGATGCCATTTACATGTGCATATCAAAGATGTTGTGTGCCAGACTGAAGGACATCCTGGCCTCTATTATTTCTGATTGCCAGAATGCATTTGTTCAGAATAGATCAATAAATGGATAACATTTTGGTCTGTCAAGATATCATTAGGCACTACAACAGGCAGTCAACTTCAGCAAGATGTTTGGTTAAAATAGACCTCCACAAAGCTTATGATACAGTGGAATGGAGTTTCATGGAAGAGGTTTTAACTGTCCTTTGCTTCCCCAAAAAATTTAAGAGGTGGATCATGACTCTGGTAACCTCTACTACCTTTTCTGTTAATTTCAATGGCAGTACTCATGGTTTCTTTCATGGAGGGAGAGGATTGAGACAAGGGGACCCCATAGCCCCTGTACTCTTTGTGATAGCTATGGAATATTTAAGTAGATTGATGAAAATGGTTGGAAATCTACCTGACTTTAAATTTCACCCAATGTGTAAAACACTGAAACTAAACCACTTTGTCTTTGCTGATGACTTAATGGTTTTCAGTAAAGGGAGTGTATTTGTTGTGACAAGGTTAAAGCAAGCTCTTGATATGTTTAGCAGTACATCTGGTCTATATGTGAATGAAAACAAATCCCAAATCTATATTGCTGGTGTATCTGAAGAAAGGAAGCGGCAAATTCTGAGAGCTACTGGCTTCTCTATAGGTACTTTTCCTATGAAGTATCTTGGAGTTCCCCTGCAACCTGCGAAGTGGAATAGGAGTATCTGTGAGGTTCTTATAGAGAAGATTACGAAGAGAACGCAAGCATGGGCTAGAAATAGACTCTCTTACGCTGGAAGACTTCAACTCATAAAAGCTACACTACTATCTATGACAGTGTACTAGGCTAGTATTTTCATACTACCAAAGGGGTTTTTCAGGGTGTTCATCAAGTTTGTAGAAGATTTCTATGGGGTGATACAACAGAAAAGAAGAAAATTGCACTTGTCTCTTGGGAGGATGTTTGCTCTCCAAAAATAATGGGAGGCCTGGGTGTTACAGATTGTGGAACATGGAATATTGCTGCTACCAGCAAACAAATCTGGAATATAGATGCAAAGAAAGACACAATGTGGGTTAGATGGGTTAATGGAGTTTACTTAAGAGGAGAAAACTTCTAGAGCTACAGTCCTCCAACTGATTCATGCTGGTATTGGAGAAAATTGAAGAAAACCAAGCACTTCATCAAGCAATGGTTTGACAATGAAGGAAGATGGCTGCCAAACAAAACAATTGATCTTCTCTATTTCCACCTGCTATAATAGTTTGAGAAATAAAACAACAAAAGATAGATATGTTAAATGGGTGTGGGGAGGCATGAATGTTCCGAGGCATGCATTTATACTATGGCTTGCTGTCAAGGATAGGCTCCTCACAATGGCCGATTGCTTAAAATGGGGATAATCAACACAGGAGCTGAATGTAAACTTTGTAGCAGCAGCAGCATTGAGGATAGTAATCACCTATTCTTCACTTGTACTTAGAGCAAAAACCTCATCAATCAAGTAAAGGGATGGATTGATACACCTGCAGGTGATACCTTAAGTATGGTAATGCAGAAGATACATAACAGCAAAAAAGGGAGACATAAGAAGAATCTATATGCAACTATATGGGCAGCAATTGTTTATCATATTTGGCATGCCAGGTATTTGGTCAGATACACAGAGCAAAGCATCACTACTGAAGGAGCATTCTCACAACTCAAGATGGAAATCATGGCTAGAGTGCAATGTTATTGTAGGAACAAGAAGAAACCAGTAGATTTTATGTTTTGAGTTATGTCATTATATTTGATTGCTTGTAATCTCTAAGTACTCTCGGTGGTTTGAGAGGTTTTCCACGCTAAATCTTGTGTTCATTGTTTACGTTCAATTCGTTGTGTTCAGTGGAACAGCTCCGTCAAAACTGGTCCACAGTGAGTTTAAGTTCGAAAAAGTTTCAAGAATCTCAAGGACTCAATTCACCCCTCCCCCTCCTGAGTCCTTCCCGCGTACATCATATTCGATATAAGTTCCCAACTCAAGTCTGTACAAATGATATCCTTGACATACGGTGTCATTAGTGCATGAAACATGTGACACATGCGATTTTTAATATCGGTTTAGCTCTAGTTAATCCTTCCTTAATCCCAGTTTAACCCTAATTAATTTTCTGCTTACTTGTTAGTCAAGAAACCGAAACCCTAGTATTTATTTTATCATCTAATATCAAGTAAACCTTTGACTAACTAGACTACTTTGGGGATCAACTAGATACAATTAGCAATCACCTTGAACTAAATTGAGGATAAATACCCCCATGCACACGTGAGATTAATAGTACTTCATGCATTTAGCCATTAGTTGCTAAAATCTCATTGGTGGTTGACAAGTTGACTAAAAGGTGTCTTGTGGATGATTGGTGGAGATTAGAGCTTGTACATATGTTAAAATGAGAATATAAGACACAATTGAGAGGGATGTGTGGCATGAGGAAGGAGTAGTAGGATGATGATGGTGATGATGGTGAATAGTACCCTAAAGATTACTAAGCCAAGCTAGCTTAAGCACATGAGGACACATGGGCTCTTAGGCTTACTAAGCAAAGCTAAGTTAACCCACCATCCTAATCACCCATTTCCAAAACTCTTATAACCCTCCCCATAACACTAACCGGTTACCACCCCCACTCACAATTGACTCACTAATACAATTCTTATTCATCTTAGGAGAGCTTGAGAGAGAGAGAGAGAGAGAGAGAGAGAGAGAAGGCCGAGAGGAAGAAGGAGAAATAAAGGAAGAATTTGAAGGTACCTACTTCATACAATTTTCTTCTCATTCATTAGTATTTGAGAATCACTAATCTAACACTAATTTCTCCCTCTAATCTTCTATAGCCAAGCAAGAGGAAGGAAGAGAAGTTGTCTTTGGTTAATCTTTTGCCAGTCCTAAGCTCAACCAAGGTAAATTCATGTCCACCTTGTTATTTAGGTAAGGAATAATTGAACAAACTATCCCTAAAATTATGTGTTCATCTCTTAGATGATTAGGTGGAATGTGCTTATGGAACTCTAACATCATGCTAAGAGAACTCAAACCTTATTGTTTGATTATTAGTTTAACTCTTTGAACTTAAATAGTTAAAGAATGTTAATGTTTGATTAAAAGAAAACTTAGAATAATTAAGTTATACTATAAGTAAAGAAAGAATATAAAATCGAAAAAGAATAATATTATGGGATTAAACCTAGAAAATTAGCCCAAATGGAGATATTAATGTAATATTGGTAGTTTCTATAAGTAACTTGATTGAAGATTTGATGTTTTGGGATTAATAAAGATGATAGAGTTATTAATGTAATATTGGTAATAATTGACTACATAAGAAAATAAGAATAAATAGGTAAATCTCAACTAAAAATAGAATATTATGGTTTAAGTGTTTTAACTATAAAAATATTGATTTGAGTCAAAACCGACTTATTGAAGAGTAAGGGTAAAATGGTAAGTTTCAAGAGTGTCAATAAATGAAATAATCTTAATTAAATAAATTGAGAAATTAAGAGAATTAATCTAGTTGTGTTCGGCCTAAAGAAATTATAAGGGCAAAATGGTAATTTCACCTGAATTGGTAAAGAGTTATGAACAAATAATAAAATGAGGCTATTGGTGAATATTATTAACATGGTCTATTGACTTAAAAAGAAATTGATTGAGCGAAGGAAATATATTATTATTTTATGGTTAATAACCTATGTGGTTATATCTTAAATAATAATAATTGAATTAATAATAATTCATAAAATAATACTTGAGGTAGAAGAAAGACCATTGCTAAACTCTGATTAAAGAGTTATTGAGATATTTGACCAATTGATGAGATTTATGAGAATTATTTAAGAGAAATGATCTATTGTGTGTTTAATAATAAACACTATTAATTTATTATAACTTAAAGTGAAAGAACGGGAGGTAACTTCTAACACGGTACCACTAGAAGGATTTATTGGGCTAGGTGTGCACACTAGTTAAATGGCCAATTAAATCGATGGATAACCGCCGAGTAACAGAACTACAAGCTATATTGGATTCTTAAAAGAATCCCGTAGAGTGCAGACTTGGATTCCTACATGAATCCTGCATACTTGGATTCCTAAGTGGATCCTGCACACTTGGATACCTATACGGATTCTGCAGATTAGATATTTCAGCCACGCATAAAAAGGTTGATTGCATAAATTAATTAACCGTCACATTGAACGGTTAGTGAGCTCACGTATGACTATATATAATTCAGGATTTTTGAAATGTTATAAGCCCGACTAAACCCAATTAAATATTTATCTATGTGTATAATGAAGCAAACTAAATTAATAAGAAATAAATAACTAATAATAATAAGCTTTTAGAATTCCTTAAAAATTAAATAATAAAATATGATTTATTGATAAAAGATACTATTAAGTAGACTATATTATAACCAAGTAAAATAAAGATCATTTATCCAAAAAAAAATTACCTCAAAGATGATTTTCCAAAACCTTGATAAAATCTAGTATGATTTCCTTATTTTTACAGGGTGGAGTGAATTTTACTCAGCATAAGCTGACTTTTCTCTTTAAATATTTTTCTATATTTTTAAACAGATATCTGATGGGTTTTGACGGGAAAAGTGATGGCAAGCACCGTGGCAAGAAAGAGATAGCTACTATATTAGTTTATGTAGTTTATAGTAAGTTTGTACTAGGAATTAGACTTAAATCTATTAATAGAAATGGTATGTAATAATAGTATAACTAGTTTTTCTCCCCGTGTGATGCACGGGATGTTACTTAAGTACCATTATCTTATGGTGTTTTTTTTCCATACGAGTGGTTTTCATTTTTATTTGACTATATATGTAATTATTTAGTAATCAAACTATTAGAAAGTATTTTTCACCAATTATAAAAATGTGTTTCAAATTTATAGTGTACTCAAGTATTTTAAGGATATATTACACAGTTGAAAAATTGAAAAGATGATTACATATAAAATGAAGAGAAAGATAGAAAAATGATACAAAAATTTCAACAAAAAATATTATATTAAAAGTGAGAGTAACTATTATTGTAGCATATGAGTGATAAATTATCTTAATTGTCATAAATGAGTTTGACAAATTAATTAGATAAATTTATTTAGAGTTATTTATATTACTTTTTTTTCTTTTTTTACTAATATCCGACTTGGCAGTTGAGTTTGCGGGCTAGTCTATGGGTGACACGGGGCAAGGGGTTGTTGTGTTTTAATATATATTAATTAATAAATATATATGGTTTGGTAGACTTTATAATATAATATGGAGTTTTAGTAAATTAATTCTTTATTCTATCCCTTATCCTTGTATATGTATATGTGTGCCGGAATTGTGAAGATATTTTGGTACGACACACGTATATTATATACGGCGCTAATGCACTAGAGTTTAGGACAATCCGTTGCCGCTAAACTCTCATCAGTGTGTCCTGAACTCCGGTGTGTTACAAACATCACTAAAATCATCTTACAAGCTAATCTTTGGTCATTAGAATCTAATTCCAACACCTAAATTAGGAACCACAATTACAAAATCCAGTTCACTTAATAGGGTTTCATAATCAAGACATCATCTTGATAACCTATTTGGACATTTAGATTATTTCACACATAAGTCAAGCTTTGATCATGGGTTGTATTAATAGGCTAGACCCGTTTGATATATACGAAGAGACGTAGGAGAGGACATGGGATTAAGTTATGGAATATTTACATAAAACCCTAGGTCTCTAAGAGACTTTGGGTAATTGTCTATATAAACAACCTATGAGTGGTTTACTGATACACACATCAATTAGATTGATATATCCTACTAAAACTTTCCTGGCCCTCATATCCCTCCCCATAGAAGCTAATTAGTGATCTAGCAATCAATAATTGGTGATCAATCCTTGACGGGTGGACAATACATTAGAGGGACTATGTTTGAAGTCCTTATACTATCCACAAGAGTTCAAGGAAGGCAATTGAGGAATTCACGCTCCAAAGTTATAATCTTTATGATTCATATTATGTCATGTGTATGTAACAATCCAACCCAACTACTGCCACAACACAACCCACAACAGTGGGAAGTCCCCCAATGGGCCCATAAAATGGGCCACTTAAGCCCAAAAGGGGAACGCCTTGTTGACATAGTAGGTGAACTCCATTACTTATAAACCAATCACACTCCACACAATCTTTCGATGTGTGATTTGGGGTGTTACAAACTCCCCCACTTAAGAACGCAATGTCCTCGTTGCGCCATGGGCCCTTATTTGGCCCCAGAACCCACCCCTGCTAGGTGGGGGCTGACCTGGGCTCTCTCCTGGCCCACAGGCTCAACCCATGGTTGCAACCTGACTGTGATACCAAATGTAACAGTCCAACCCAACTATCGCCACATCACAAACCACGACGGTGGGAAGTCCCCCAATGGACTCATAGAAGGGGCTACTTAAGCCCAAAAGGGGAAAGTCTTATTGACATAGTAGGTGGACTCCATTACTTATAAACCAATCACACTCCACACAATCTTTTGATGTGGGATTTGGGGTGGTACAGTGTATGATCTTGGTTATATGATGTTTCCGCCGATTAGATCGTGTTATATATGACTAATACAAAGTATCATAATCTAAACACATCAAGGCTAATCACTCTCCAAAATGCTTAATGCCTATGGTAGCTATGTGACTCTCTTACTTGACCTGGTCAAGCAGTTTCACCAACGGATCAGCCACGTTTTTAATTCCTATATATCTTGCAAATGCTCAAATTACCTTCTTTTGACCCATTGTCAAATAAGGTGATGATACTTCCTGAGTATGTGTTTGGATTTTTGATGAAACCTTGGTTCCTTGGCTTGGGCAATGGTTCCATTATTTTAGCACAATAAAGAGCCACCGAAGGTACCAGAGCGAGTTCAATTATGAACTCTCAGATCCAAACAACTTCTTTCGCTGCTTCTAATGCTGCAATATACTCTGCTTCTGTTGTATAATATATGACCGTTCTTTACTTAGCACTTTTCCAACACACTGCTCCTCATTGAGACAAAAGAAGAATCTTAATTGGGATTGGGAATCATCTATCTGTTTGGAACGATGCATCAGTGTAGCCTTTCACAACCAACTCATCATCTCCACCACACACCAGGAATTTATCTTTAGTTCTTGTAAGATATTTTAAGATGTTCTTGACCGCAATGCAATGCGCCTCACCTGGGTTGGCTTGAAAAATCTGCTCGCCATGCTTTATCATACAAAATGTCTAGTCGAGTACAAATCATGGCATACATGATAGATCCTATTACTGACACATATGGGACTCTACTCATGCATTCTTGCTTAGCAAAGTTTTTCGGACTCTGCATCTTACTAAGAATTGTGCCACGTACGACTTCGATCCAATCGAAGAACTTTTATTTTCTTGCCTAGTTTATTCTATATTTCATTTTGAAATTCTATGAACTCGTTGGACCACATACGTCTGAGTGTATAACGCCTAATAGCTCACTAGCTCTTTCGCGTTTTCTTAGAAAAGGTGATTTTGTCGATTTTTCAAGCAAACATGACTTACACGTATCGTATGACTCCAACTCAAATGGATCCAGAATACCTTCTTTTAGAACTTTTTGTATGCGTTTATATTTTATATGGCCTAATCGATAATGCTAGAGATATGTTGGGTTAAAATCATTAGTTCTTGTTCATTTGTTATTGATTGCAAGTATATGTTTATCAAAGTTTAGCACATAGAGCCCATTTTTGCAAACGAGCACTAAAATAAAGCATCTCATTTTTAAACATAAAACGCAAACCGTTCTTGATAGTTAAAGGGAAGCCTTCCATATCCAATACTGAAGCTGAAATGATGTTTTTACTAGTTGAAGGAAAAAAAAAATTGTTCGATTCCAACACAAGCCCCTAGGGAAAAATATAAAACATAAGTCCCTACTCTCAATGTTGCCACCATGGCTCCATTCCCAACACGTAGGTCTAATTCGCCTTTATCTACCTTCCAAGGTTGCAATAATCCCAGCACACTAGAACAAATGCGAGTACCACAATCGGTGTTCAATACCTAATCAAAAGTTGATGTAGCTAAGTTATTTTCAATAACAAAGATACTTGAAGTTCTAGGAGCAGTCTCGTTCTTCAGATCATCCTTGTGCTTCAGGCAGTCTGGCTTCCAATTCCGTTTCAGATTGCAATAGAAGCATTGGCTATTCCGAAGTAGGGATTACCTTCTTAGCAACTGTAGACTTAACTGGTTTGGTTTTGGCCATGCCATTCTCGTTACCCTTAAGCTCATTATTCTTTAAAAAAAGGTATTCCATTCTGATTCTTCTCAATTTGGAGCACGTTCGAAACGGGTTACAACTTCATGCCGGATTTAATAGTCCTCCCTTTCACTTGAAAAATATGTTTTATCATGAAGATTATAATATATGCATCGTAACTCTTAAACTAATTTTGCAATATAGAGTCCATACATGCTAACATAAGGCAGATAACATCCACAGGGTGATCAGATTGCCTTCTAAAGGCATTTCTTTCTGTAGCTAATCCACCATATTTGGGGAGAATCGGGATTGGGGTCTCCAAGACATTATTCCTCTCTTATTTGAGCACTATTCTCAATTTAAGATACCAGGCAAGGAAATGCTGAAATTGCTGCCATTCGGCATTTCCTTTTCTAATATCGTATTCAGACTAAATGAGTCGTTGTTGTTGGTCGTCATATTTTAGAAGCATAAATTAGAAATCATTAACACATTTATCTTAATAACTTTAAATATCAAAAATTTCATGTTATATGCATTTCGTTCACCCCAATAGGGTGTCTCTTATGCAATGAAATGATTCCAAATTTCCATTATATTTAGTATAGCCAAGGTTTGTCTTGTTAACCATATTAAATAAAGGAGGCAAATAATCCCATTACTAATTAATTATATCTAATACAATTCTTGGTTAATGGGTTATATCCAAAATAATTCCATCCCTTTTGCCCCAACATGTACGGACCCCTTACTTATATTGTTAAGATAACCAAACTGTTTGTAAGTCTCTCCAAAGTCTTACACTTAATAATTAAGTTACCATTGTTTGGAAAGGCAATTAACTCAGTATTTCTTAGTGATTATGATTTTATATTAATAGTTTTAAGGAAAATTCCAATTGGTGCCCCTATGTTATTGGCTTTTTCAATTGGTGCCCAAAGTTTCTTTTTGAAATTCAATTCATACCCTTAAATTTTTCACTTGTCCAGTCTATGACATTATTTATGGTTTACCGTCTCAATTTTCAGTAGTTTGGTCACGTGATTGTAATATGAGGTTTAATTTAATGTTAAAAAAAAAAAAAATCAAACCCTCAATTTTGCCTCCAAAAGTAGCTTTTCAAGCTCAATTTAGGGGAAAAAAACCTAAAAGTTAAAAAGTCAAAAATTTGCTTTTGGAGGCAAATTTATGGCTTAATTCTTCTTTAACAATATATTTAAGCTCACATTACACTCACGTGTCCCAACTAATATGAAATTGAGATGACAAACCATAAATAATGTCATAGACTGGACAAGTGCAAAGTTCGAGGGCACCATTTGAATTTCAGAAAAAAAATTGGGTACCAATGGAAAAAGCCAATAACACAGGGGCACCAAATGGTGAGTACTCTATAGCTGAAGGCTACAAATGAAGAAAAGGCAGATTGCAGAAGGTCCCTTGGCATTATTGGGTGTGGAACTGTACCAACATCCCAAAGCACAGCTTCATAAGCTGGCTAGCATCTCTTGGCAAGCTGCAAACAAAAGCCAAACTATGCCTTATTGGTATCTGCACTGAAGATACATGCCCCATATGTGCATCTCAAACTGAATCAATAAGGCATCTCTACTATGAATTCCATTTAGCAGAGAATGCATTAATCTGTTTGCATAATGGTCGAATTGCAAGTTGCCACCTACAATTA
The DNA here is from genome assembly GCA_030267885.1 of Mesembryanthemum crystallinum. Taxonomy (NCBI): domain Eukaryota; kingdom Viridiplantae; phylum Streptophyta; class Magnoliopsida; order Caryophyllales; family Aizoaceae; genus Mesembryanthemum; species Mesembryanthemum crystallinum. The sequence continues at coordinate 12,527 of BSSO01003905.1, forward strand.
TGTTTAGTGGTGCCTGGCAGAGAATTAGTACAAAACATGGATCAAAACTCAAGAAGAAGCTGTCCAGAGCAGCACTTGCAGGTCTTGTCTACCTCATATGGCAAGCTAGGAATGAGGCTGTGTGGAATAATAAGGTACCCTGCTCTCTTTCAGTCATCAAGAATTGAGGTCTTAGTTAATGGTGAAGATTAAGAGTAGTAGGACTAAGCTTAATAGAAGTGACTTAGATTTGTTTACTGTTGTTTTCTGTAATTAATGAGATTAGATATGGGAGAGGCCCCACCTAGTAGGTAAACTCCCTCTCTAATCTTTATCCCTTTGTGTAAAAACTTGCCCTATTTTGGTGATGATGATTAACAATGAGTCTCTTGGGAGTCCGACTCCTCGGAAGATACCTAAGTGATAAAAACAATAACTATATCACCCATGTGCTACTGTCAGGCTGTCCCCTCCTGTAATACCCATCTATTTTCTTAAAATTAGAAAATAATTTAGGAAAAAATTCATTTTGGTGCCCTGACGTATAGCGTAATATTAAACTAATGACCTCAATTTTAACTATTCCCATTTTGGTGACCTGAGATATGATAAAAAGTTTCACTTTAATTATTCCCTCTAACTCCATTACTTTGTCCGTCAGTTTGCTTACGTGGCATATTATGTCAAGGCAACATATTAGTTTACAATGACCCTCATAATAATTTTGCCTATGAAAACTAATTTTTTCTAGCTTAAAAAGATAATCACTTCGATAATTTTGTCCACTACATAAGGGCAATGAAGTAAATATAACTTATTTTGTTCATTAAATGCGAGGATATGTCGTCCATCATGTGCCATGTCAGCAATACCGACGAAAAAAGTAACAGAGTTAGGGGTAAACATTAAAGTGAATTTTTTTGTCATATCTAAGGTCACTAAAATGGGAATAGTTAAAATTGAAGTCACCAATTTAATATTACGCTATACGTCAGGGCACCAAAGTGGAATTTTTCAAATAATTTATTTATATCATAGTGGAATTATTATTTGATTTATGATTTCCAAATTTATTTTTGGTTTATGATATAAATATGGAGAGGTTGCAGGGGGAGGAACAGTTTGGGGGAGCTGTTCCTATAGGACGAAATTGTGAGAAGTAAGAGGAGAGACAATTTAACACAAGGATTTAGCGTGGAATAAACCAATAGGAGTAAAAAACCATGACCCCGAAGGGATTTGCAACACTAATTCTATTATTAAAGAAGTACAACTCGTGATTACAAAGAATCACCACTCTTAGATCTAACTCTAGACCTAGCCTCTCACACACTCACTCAAGTACGTGACAACCCCTTCAAGCAACTCAACTTGAATCACTCAAACAAAACACTAAATCACCAAAATACAAAGATTACAAAGGTAACCTAGGTGTGTTTGCATATAAGGTAAAGACCTGACTCAAGTACTAAGGCAGGAACAGCCGGACAGTTCTTGAACTACAGGTAAAATCATAAAATGAATTCAAAGGAGAGAGAATAAAAATCAAAATATTCCAGCTAAATACCAACTGAATGTGACCAAGTAAATAAATAATATTCAGTTATCAAAAGATAACGACATATTATCTTATTACTCTCCAAGGAACTAGTTATTTAGGGAAAATAGGATTCTTACCATTAGACCTTTTCCCTAAATAATTATTCTGATTTTTTTCTATACTTAATCTCAGCAAATAATATCTATTATTCTCCACAAGATTATCCCATAAGATAATCGAGAATAATAGCCTTGAATTCAGAAGATTTTTCGGAAGTCTCAGAAGAAAGATGCTCTAGGAGCGCACGACCTTTTGGTGTCATTGACATAAGAGATGTCGTTTCTAACTTGCTTAGCCACGTTTACAGCAGTAGGCGGAACAGGTACGGGAACAGTTCTTCCAACCTGCTACAAACAGCTCACTTACACCAAAGGTTCTTTTAGTTATCAATTTGTAGAGACCACGACCTGTAGGGGGGTATGGTCCCCCAAGTAACAAGTTCACTTGGTTTTCGAAAAGAAGTTGCCAATAAGTTTTAGTAAAAACTTAAATTTCAAAAGATCAAATTGGCGGTTTTTATGAAAACACGCCTAAGGGAGCCTCCAATTACCGAAAGGGACATAACAGAAGGGACATTACCGAAGGGACGTTTACCGAAGGAAAGTTTGGAGGTTCCACTTAGGGTTTTAGAAAACTCCGCTTCCCGATTGTCCCATACAGCCTCTGGTGTGGAGACTCTTGGCTTTTGACTGGTCGAAACCAAAGTCTTAGTTCGGGGACGAGTTTACGGCTTCTGGATGGAGTGCACCCAAGCCGCCCGTTGGAAACGGTCTCTACTAATCACTCTCAAAAACGTATATTGATTAAAGGATCAAACAAATACAATTAATAAATTAAATCATTAAAAAAACCAAATTAATTAACCATTATCGAATATGAAAGATATGATTAATGAAAGTTAATTAGAGAAAGGAAAATTGTAGATTTGGGAGCCCTCGGGTTACCTTGGTGGTAAATTCCGTCGATGAACATACTCGGAATTCGGAACTTTGACAGACTGCTCGGGTTTCTTTGTGGTTGGGAAAGGAGGAGTTTTTAGTGGAGATGTTTAGGAGTACTTGGGAAATTTTGATCTGTTTGATATGGGTTTGGAGAATGGCCGAAGGTGGTATTTATAGGTGTAGAAGATGGAAAGACGGAAAAAGTTGGAAAACCTCAGGGAAAGGCCGCGCGGCCACAAAGAAATGCCACGCGACCTTCTTTGTTTCACGGGCCGGAAAGGCCGCGCGGCCACGAAAAAAGGCCACGCGGCCTCCCTGTGTCACGGGCCAAAAAAGGCCACGCGGCCTTGGCACCTAACGAAAAAAAAAAAGTCTTCCTCAGGCGGAGGCCGACGGGCACTCTGAGTCTTTTGACGGGCGTTTTAGGGTCATTTTCTAGGCTATGT
>BSSO01003906.1:0-15490 GCA_030267885.1 Mesembryanthemum crystallinum
TAGAGTCAAGTTATAGAGCGAACCAAATATATATGTGAACTATATATCTAGGTCGGTCATTACTTTAATGATCTTACACTAAAGGCAGTTGAGATCTATATTATTTTTTTAATATGTATTTATCATTTTATATTACCTCTAATTTATACATATAAAAGATTCAAATAACGACCTGTCTTGATGCTACCTAATCCGATATTCACCGAAGTAGACTTTAACCGACCTATACATATACCTAACTCAAATCTATATAAACCGAATATACCATATTGGATTGACCTTGATCATATTATAAAATTGATGCAATTCAACACAATAAAATCGAACACGATGTGAACGACTTGTTTGTTAAGTCTAGTCCAAAAGCCTCCAACACCAATATTGCCCTCCATGTATCCTCTTAAATCAAAAGCCTCCAGATTGGTTTTTTTCTCTAACCCTTTGCAAATATTTACTAGTTCGTGCACAGGTGGAACTTATAGTTGGATGGATAAGCATTGTTTAAACTTGATAGCAATCAAATTTGAGGGCATTTTGGTCCATTCATGTGATTTCCCATTGGAGACAACCCAGAAGAGGTGATTTGACTTTTGAGGGCGTAAGTGCTTTACAAAGGACTTTTGATAAATAAATTTATTATAAGGGATTTTTCTGAAAAATTGGGATTTCTTAGGATTTTTTTTTTTTAAAACATTTTTTTCAATTTTTTACTAAGAATTTTTAAGTAAGAGTAATTGTTTTCATCCAAACCAATAAGAAAAGAAAGGGTTTGACTGAGAATGACGCGTTTTGACCTCATCGTTGAATTTCCCGTTAACTATAACCGCCTCAGCGCTTACTCCTGGATTCAATATTTCCCCGCAAAATCCCCTTTCGACAGAGACAGAAGAGAGAGAGAGAGAGTGTCAACTACTACTGCTCATTGAGAAAATCCACCATTGAAGGACCTTCATCTTCTTCTCGCAAGCGCCCTTTCTTCGACGACGATCACGACTCCAAGAAACCCAAGTAATCTCTCTCTGTTCCTCTTTCTGCTTTCATTTTCAACTATTCACTGTTTCGAATTGCTCTTTTCTTCAATGACCTAGGGTTTTGAATAAGTTAGGGTTTCAATGAGCTAGGGTTTTGAACAAGTAGGGTTTCAATGAGCTAGGGTTTTAGCGTTCCGATTTCTGAATAATTTTGTTGATTTTGAATTCGCTAGCAAAAGAAGATCAGATTCCCGAAGGAGAAGAAGGTGAAAGCAGGGACTGAGCTGGTGGTGTCTGTTTTGACGAAGGATGAAGAAGCCAGTACCTCAGGATTTGAACGACCCTCACGTCTCTAAGGAGCGGGTGATGCGCGGGGTCAGATGACTACTCAGCTCTTCACTGAGGATGGTGATACTGATTTGTCTCGCATTTCCGCTGCCGAAGAACATTACCAGGTTTTGTTTCTCTTTATCCCTCTTTGGATGTTTTTGTAAAATTGATTCTATTTGATTGTTACGAATGCTTTGGAGGGAGGTAGGTATTGTGTGGAGATTAAAATGATTGAAGCCAAAGAACATGGTTGCTTATTGGGATGAATTACCTAGGAGACTCAACAATGCATTTTATGCTTCGTTCGTAAATTAAACATCATAATCTTAAGCTGACTGAGCCACTTTGGTTTTGGCCTTTAATTTGTTGGATACAAATGATTTAGACGAGTGAGATACTCCAAATTTATAAATGATTTAGATAAGTGAGAAACTCCAAAATTATAAATGATCTAGATGAGTGAGATACTCCCTCATTTGAATTCAATGTCTGTATATGCTCGTGACCAATTAACTTTATCACGCCTTTGTTATGTTCAGAATATGTTCCCTGTTTGCTGAGTTTGCTTTCAATATGTTATGTGGCATTTCTTCTATCAAAGGGCTTTGGTTCCTCCTATGTTGGAGTGTTAGGCAACGAGTGCTTATGAATAGGTTGCATGGGTACGGATACTAATACGAGTACCGGCACGGACACCGATACGGGATACTGCAATTTCTAAAAATTTAGGATACGGGGATACGTAAATTGGAAAAATAAAATAAAATTTTAAGTAAATAAGTAAACAAATCAATTTGAAGATGCAATGATAAACTTAGAAAAATAGCTCAAGCATTACAAATAAATATGGTGTAACATAATTAGGAACAAAATTGAAAGGAGAATACGTGATCGAAAGAAAGTTTAGAAGAGTATTCAGTTCTATCGAGCAAAACAAAGTAAATGTATACTAAAAAAGAGTTAAATTGATAACAATATGAATGATGTGGGAGTATCCACAAGTATAGAAGAAGGTATCCTCGAAGTATCTGATATTATTTATTTTCTTTTTATAACCAAAAAATAGGATACGTTTTAGGAAACGTATCGGGTGCATATCCACAAGTATCCATTGAGTATCCATTGGGTATCGGTATCGGATACGTATCGGATACGGGATACGCTTGCTAGGTGAAGTATCCGTGCAATGTAGCTTATGATTGGCTTTTTCTTCTGGCAGGAGAATGAGACTTTTGTTGACGATGGAATACAAATTGAACCTGTTAATCTGGAGCGAGAAAGGGGGGAAGGTTTCTTTGATGAAGCGGGGAATGTCGTGGAATATGCCCATGAAAAGGAAGAAAAGGTGTGATATGTAGTTCATTTTTAATCATTTTTTTTTTTTGACAACGAGGAATACATTATATTAAAACAGAAACATAAACAAACTCTTACATTAAGCGTAAGATTCCGAGTCTTCTAGATCTAACTCAGTGAACTTTACATACTGAGAAAAACAGTACAACCAAAAGCAAATTTTCCTCAGAGCACACAAAAATTTTCCTCTTGGATCCACAAAGACTCCTGCAACCACAAATTCGGTTAGAAGAACGGACTTTACCTGTAATCTTTGAGTTTCCCAAGGTAGTCCTAGCAACTGTTGATCGAGACTTGGGCTTAGACGAGAACCGAAAGACCTTCTTCCTTGATGTTAAATCCTTCCCATGTGTACTACATGGAAGCTTTGAAGGGTCCATTTCTACAGAAATCTCAGTGTTGGAACTTATGTCAGAAACCATATCTTCATCCATGATAGAATTGGCCTCACTCTCATCTAATCCCTTAACAGCAATAGGGGACGTTGGGGTAATTATAGTGCTAGACATAGACAACTCTACATTGTTGTCCAATCCCCGAAACTTCAAACTATTGTTCAAATTCTTCTTAGTTGATGCAAGATTTGAACCTTCATCACACAGCCTTGCAGGGAGTTATAGTAACTGATTGTTTTTCCCTGTTCAAGTGACTGATAGGTAGATTGAGAGATATTGATAAAGGAGCCCCGCCTTCGTCGGTTGGAGTACCGAATTTTAGGCTCTGCGAGATTTGGGCTGACAAAGGAAGACTTAAACTTGTTGCTGGTAGTCTCTTGAGAGAAATTATCCTCAACTGTAGAGGAAGGGTCCACTTCAATTGCAGACTCTTTTTTAGTATGTGTGGATGGAACCTTGGAGATACAACTTTGATTCACCAACCCACTAACTTTCCTACTAAGCTCAAAATCACGGCCACAACCACGATCACTTACTGCGCGTCGAAGATATATCAGTGACTTTGGACGAAGTAAACAAGTTTTTGTCATGCCCAGATGTTTCCAACTACTCTCCAACACCTGCTCAAAGTTTCCCCCACAACTACTCTCACCCGTTTTAGAATGCTGAATCAAACTTTCAACCTTCTTAAACATCTTCAACACATCTTGATTAGAGAAGTCAATCCTAGAAGCTTTAGCAAGATCATGATAAGCAAAGTCGGGCTGCTGTAATTCCATGGCAGCAACTGCCCGTCGGTACAAGGCTTTGACATTCTTAGAATCAAACTTCAAAACAACTGAGCATAATTGAACAGCACGAATATGATTATGCACTTAAGGCAACAAGCAGCTTCATTCTAATTAAGAAAAAACGCTAACTCATAAAATTGAGATGCTTCGTCTGCAGTTCTTGCTACAACAAAGGACAGAAACTTAAGAGCCAGAACATACTGTTCAATGGCAAAAGCAAATTTACCCAGCTTGAAAAGAGAGTTCCCTTCCTCCTTAAACTTTCTAACCCGAGATAAAATCCTATAAGGATTGTCTAATTTAAAGATATGCTAAACAAGCCCCAAATCACCATTATCAGAACCTTCGTCAAAATGAGTAAAAATAAGAGCGCACTTACAAATCATCACACTTGGTTGTGATATCCATAATCAAAATAGATCAAAGAGTAGGAAAGGGTAAAAGATGCAAAAGCCCTCAAACAATTGCAAAGGAGTCCCAAGAAGAGATCCAACAAAGAAAACCCTAGAAACCAAGAGAAGTACCTGGAAAGAGGACCAAAGAAATCAGCCACAAACTAAACGATACTCGCCGGCGAACAGACGGTGCCGGAGGACACTCGTCCGTCACCGGCGAGCCAAGAAAACCAGTAAAGGGAGCCACCAACAAAAGTACGGGATAGGGTTGTGTTGCCGCCCTTAGTTTCGCTTCTCTCTGTCCTTTTTTCCTTTCATTTTTAATCAAATGTTTGCATGAACTTCAGTTTCCCATTTCACTTTTGCTTATTTCAATTTTTGATCATTTTGCCTGTGTGAAATTTTATCGGATGCATGGCTTGATGATAGTATTGAAGCTGACCCAAAGCTTGCTATAAATAAAACGGATGGAATCCTTTCAGAATTGTTAACAATTGAATTAAAATTTAACAGTGAACTAGGAAATCTAACTGAGAGAAAATGAAAATTGAAGGAAACTGTATTATTCTCAAGTTCTTCTTACAGATAATACAAGTGAGATTGTTGAGAGAGTTTAGGAAATGAGTGATGAGCTGATCATTCCTTGATGTTGAAAATAAGATGGTGGTGTTAAGTATTTATACAGCAAAGCTAACAAATTGATCTAAATACTAACCTAATGGCCACGTTGGCAGATCACTCTAACAACTCATCTCCACACTTGCAGCTCACCTGCAGCTAGCTAACAGCATATCAGAAACTTACATATCTTTTGTTGCTTTTTTGATTTTTGATTATTTACATATTCCCTAATATTGATCTTAATTGTAGGTTTGCATTCAAAAAGGTGCTATTGCTGCAAAACAACTCGCAACTGCTCTTGACAATTTTAATGCTGTGATTGCGGATGCTTGTTCCCGTTTTCCTAATTCGGAAGGAGTTGCAAAAATGCAAGCATGGGCGTCTGCAATGCTTGAGGTATACCATGGCTTCGAACAAGAAACAGAACATACTGCTCCCAATACTTCTACTAATGCTAATGCTCATGCTTCCACTGATCCCGCTAATCATCCCGATGCTTCTACTTCTAGTGCTGCTTCTCCTGCTTCTACTCCTGACAGAGCCCATTAGTTGTTTAATGTCGGTGAGCAAAAAAAGGATGTTAATATATGTTTAATGGCAGTTGTAGTAACTTGTTCGATTTCAGTGTATTTGTTTTGCTTTGCACGTTAGAAACAACTTTTTGGGTGGGCATTGTCCTCTTGGAAAATTCCACTTGTATCTCATTTTAAGACTCATGTAATATAGCATGAGCAGTAGGCAACATTCAAGTGGAGTACATGATGTTGTTTATACAAGTATACAGCTTTTCTGGATATTGATCAACTTGCCTAGGGCCTCAACAAAGGCAGGGATCGTGTTTGGTTGAAGTTACGTCACTTGAATTGTTATTTAGAGGCAATGAGCAGTAAGTATTCTGTAATGGCCAGATTAGAGCATTATGAGTGTATGATTGATCCTCCAGAAAGAGTGAAACATAACCCGCCGAATTATGGGCGATGTCATGAGAAGTTTTGATCCTCCATTTGGGGAAGTACACTTAGGAAATTCTGTTTCCTTAGCTTTGTCAACCAAAGAACAACAAAGTGATTTTGTACTTCCCAGAAAGTAGAATTCCTTGACAACTGACATGCTTCAAGTGCTAACCAACCTGTTTAGTGTGGCAAAATGTTGTCCTTTGACAATTAATAGTTCACACTTGATTAAGTGCACTAGCCTTCATTCGAAATGAAACTCCTTTTAAATTGATTCTCTCAAAGTAGTCTAAGACTCGATCAAACGATTTTACATGAATTCACAACTCATAGCTACTCTCAATTGTTTCCTTCTGAAGCATTCCAATTACAGTGGTAGAAGTAGAATACTACATATGTAGCAGCTCAAGGCATGTCATGGTGCTCCATAAATGCTAAATGGCTTAGTGCCTTTCGGCTGAAGAGTTGAGCCAGCAAAGATTCAAAGAAGAACTACATTTACAAGATTTTGATAGCTAAACACCAATAGTAATTTCAAAGAAAATTAGAACATAGGAGTATTATATAATCAAAAGTATTTTTATAGGATTTTTTTTTTTTTTTTTTTTTTTTTTTTTTTTGTGAGCAACCCTCTTCTAAATTAGACGTTTCGAAAAAACCCCTTTATAAATTTTTTTTATTGTGGGAACCCCTTTATAAAAATAAAAGGCTATGACAAATATATCTATTTATAAGGGGTTTCTTACAAACTTTCTTTTATGTTTTTTTTTCAAAAAGTCTATTCTATAAAGGGTTTCCCACAAAAAATCCTATTATACTATAATCTTGACATGGCTTTTTTTGCGGCCAACAAGCGGGCTTGGGCCGGCCCTTTATAAATTTACCAAAATATTTTGTCCATATCCGTCAGTTTTGCGGTTCAAACAAACGATTTATTTTTTGTTTTTTTTTAGGTATAAACGTTTAATGAACTCGGCAACTTACCTTAAAAGGGAGAAAAAAAAAATATATACTTTCACCCCATTGGTTCAACTCATAATCATACCCAACCGACCTGCTAATAACCCGAAGACACGAACCCGAACTCAACCGACCGGTTGGGCTTGGGACTTGGGAGTGTACATTTTAGCGGAGGATGAAAAAGAAAGAAACAAAAGTTATTCGGACACGTAAAGATACGTTGAAAAGAGTCGTTCCCTTTTCAACATCCAGGTGTCCCCCCCCCTCTCTCTCTCTCACCTCACTCCCTTTTCCCTCCACCTTGCCACTCACCACCACCATTACCACCACCAAAACCACCAACAATGGCGGTGAAATCCGACCCACCGATCACTCTCCCAAACCTCCTCACCTCCATTGACATGTCCTCTCTCACCCACTCCGAGCTCCTCTCACTCTCTCTCCTCTCCAACACCACCACCACTCCCTTCTCTCACTCCCCCTCAAACGACGCCGTTTCCAATTCCTTCAACGAGAGCGGCAGCACCCACAAGCAAACCTACTCCGACAGCTCCCCTCACAAGCTCCACCTCCATCGCCACCGCCATCGCCATCGCCGCCGAACTGGACTCTCTCTCCTCAAACGAGAGCGGCTCGAGTCCAATTCCATCGTCAATTTCCTCAAACAGTACCTTGAATTGGACAATTCCGCCATTGGAGGAGAGAGAAACAAGACAACGAGAGACAAAGTGAAGAGAGAGAAGCTAAATGTGAGTGGTGTTGTTGAGATTGTGAATAGGAATGGGGTGGTGGTGGATTTGGCGGCGCTGGAGGAGGCGGAGAGAGAAAATGAGGGCGGGCCGTTCGGTGCGGAATTGCGGAGGAGGGCGGCGGGGATGGAGAGAGAGGAGGAGTTGCTGGCGATGTTGGCGGAAATGGAAGGGGATTGGTGTAGTAGGAGGAAGAAGAGGAGGGTTGTTAAGGCTTGTTTATTGGGTGATGCTTTGCCGGTTGGGTGGAAGCTTATTATTGCTCTCCGGCGGAAGGGCGGCCGCTTTTCCCCCTATTGTCGTCGATATGTCAGGTTTTTTTTCATAAATTAGCTAGTTTAGTTGCTGAAATCTTTAATTACTGCATGTAATGCAGTGGTAGAACAATGTGACTATGGTAGAGATTTACTATTGTAGAGTTATTGAATGCTTAGCACAAGGGTTGTATGGTAGAACTCATCCATCCAAGGCTCTATTCGTTTCACGTGAATCATGTTGAAATTTGATAGTAATGTGGGAGAGTAAGTGCTAAGTTGCATAATTGAACTGAACTGAATATTACTATAATAGTTGACGGCCTATTGTAGAGCCATGGAATACAAACCGAGAGGTTTCATGCATATGCATAATATTTTACATAAAGAGTCCTCTACTACTATACTCTTTAGATTCCTACACTAGCATAAATAAAATGCTTCCGTTTGATTATAAGAGCTTGTTAATTATTCCTTGGTCAAAAAACTGCATGCACCCTTTGTTTTATGTTGTGTTTNGATATGTAGTTTGGATTTTTGAAGCCCCCTCGATTGCTGAATAGATGAGCTCTATGACTGTGTAACGTTTAACCTTGTTATAAATAGTGGTTATTGGAATGGCTTGAATGACCTTTCATTCGGTGGCATGGATCATGTAGATGTCATCACTTCAATTATAGAAAAAAGAGATTTGTATTGACTAGAGGATATGTTGTCTTAACAAGACCTCGAAAAGAAAACAAGTAAAACGACAATGTGTTTCCCGTTCTGCTGTCTATATCTAACGTATTGTCACATAGGAAAACAATCTAAGCACAAAGCAGTAAGCTATTCTCCACGGCCACTCGGATATCATTATGACATGTATAATTTAGTACTTCTTCCTCATATATTCAAGAGCCAATTTCAGAATTGACATACTCATACTGGGTACAGAGATAGTGATCCTTCATTGCGAGTTGTAACTATGTGTCTATGTTTATGGAAAGGCAATTAACTGATAAATTTTGAGCAGAAGGGAAGAGATGGTGTGGGATTGATTTGATATCATGTGAAGGCTAGAGAGCATGAAACTGCAACTCATGTTATTGACTTATTGCTTGTCGGGTCAACTTTTCTTCATTGTTGTTTTTCGTTCCAAGATCACTAGATAGACTAGGCTTACTTGCTTTGGTTTCTCCTGATCCATACTCCTCTCTTGTCTTGTGAAAAACTCTAATTTATGTTTTCACCTTTGACTCTCTTCTTGCAGTCCAACTGGAGAACAGCTTGCATCATGCAAGGAGGTGTCGTCTTACTTACAATCCTATTTTGGTATAAATGATGCGAATCTATTGAGGGATAGGAGGGGTGAACTTCAGCAGCTGCAGGTAGTAGCTTTAGACAGTGTAAGTTCACATCTCGTGCAACGTAGTCAAATTTGTGCATTGTTTATTTGATTAAGATGCTATACTGCTATCCAACAGGGACTGTGCAAAAACTCAGAGGAAGGCGGTAATTTGTTGGTGGAAATGTCCAATTCTACTGTAACTAATAATACATGTGTACATTTTGAGCATGGACATGGAAAGGATGTTTCTGCTTTGGTCATTGATGATCTACCAGAAGTGCAAGTATGTGACCTTTATGAATGTCACACTTGTAATGTGAGTTTTGATGTAAAGGATAAATATTTGCAGCACTTGTTGTCGTTTCACCAAAGGACAACAAGGAGATACAGCCTTGGTTCATCGGTAGGGGAAGGAGTAACTATTAAAGATGGAAAATATGAATGCAAGATTTGTTGTGAAGTTTTTGAAGATAAGTGCCGCTACCTTGGCCATGTAGGAAACCATGTGGAGGACTCTGCCAGATTATCTGCAGATTCACCAGCTCAGGTGACTAGCCAAGCAAGATTGCCCTGCATGGATCGGTTACCTCGCACTAGCGGCATATCGAAAATGGATGCCTTGGTTGAGATTGCCCGAAGTTCAATTCTCTGTCCTTATGGGCTTGAGAAGGAACCTTCAAGTGTTAGTAATGGTGAAAAACGAAGTAAGCTTGAAAAATTCAGACTTGTGGATACTGATTTCCAGACGGAAAAGAACTTAAATTGTTTCCCTGATGAACTTGAGATTGATAAGGGAATTGGGGAAGACAAAATTTCATCTGGAGAGTTGAATCCCCATGATAAGGTGAGTGAGATATCAGGTGGTTGTCCTAATGAGGTTGAGATAGTAAAGGGTAGTGGGGAACATAAAACTTCTTTAGAAGGGTTGAATCTACCACATGATAAAGTGAGTGACATAGCTATGGCTGATGGAGATATTAGTGACTCAGGTGCTTGTCCCACTGAACTTGAAATGCAAAACAACAGTGACGAAGACAGAAGTTTATCCAAAGAGTTGAGATCATGTGATAAAGTGAGAAATATTTCAGTGACTGACAGGAATAAGGTCGGCTCAATTAGTTGTTGTAATGAACTTGAGATTAAAAAGGATGGTGGAGAAAACAAAACTTTGTCTGCAGAGTTGAATCCACATGATGTATCAGTGATTGATGCGGAAAGAAAGCAGCAAGCTTCTACCTGCAACATAGTGGATTCAAAGAACTCTTATTTTGACACAATGACAGTGCCTGCAGCCAAAAGTGGCCTTCATGCTGTCAATGCCTGTGAGAGCGGCTGGTGGAAACCTATCAGGGGTATCACCATGGAGAATGAGAAATCTGCTGATGAACCTAAAGGACTGCTGAATATTCGCTATCCACAGTGCATTGAAACACCTTCCGTTTTGGATGGTGCTGGAGAAATGATTAATTCTGACTCTGCGGATAAACTTGACTCTGAACATGCAGAAGAATATGACGACAGAGAACATGCAATTGTTTATGGCGAAAGTCATGCTTCTGGTTGTACAGTTCCTAAAACGTCACCGAAGTCTTTGTCAACACTTGATGGAACGCTAGGAAAGGTAGTGTTCGTAATTTGGAATTAATTATGACTTCAAGTCATCCAAGTCTTTGTATTAATTCTTTCAGGCATAGAGCTACAGTCTGCTTGTGCTTACTTGAACTGGATTTCTTTTGTGATTTGCGTTCTCAGGCTTTGCCGCCTCTTATTTTCTGTTAGTACTTTGACAAATGGATTTTGGACAATTATGAAGGCTAGGGACCTAGGTTATCAGTTTCAATCATTGCGTTTTTACTTTGACATGCTCATATGCATAAGTTTATTATGGATATGCATTTGACTTCGTCTGTTGTGCTGTTTTGCATCTTTTGTAATTTCTATTGTGTAGTGTTTTTAGGACTTTCATTTTGGAAGATGAAATTAATTAGTCTGGTGCTCTTGTGCTTACCACAGGCTGGACAAATTATATCTGGGCTTGATCAGAATCTTGAAAGTGAAATTGGGCCTGAATTCATGGAGTTGGATGTTATCGAACCTCAGATGTATAATTCGATGGCTGGAGAAGATTCCATCTCTCTTTCTGAGGTATCCATGGGTTTGGAAACTAATACCGGGCTAGGACTGGGGCTTGACGCCTCTTCTGGATCTCAACCAGAATTTCAACTAGACATAGCAGGCGGAGGTCTGACTACAACTTTCTGCGTCTGGTGTGGAGTAGAGTTTTTCCATGAGGTGGCAGACATAGAACCACAGCCAGATTCTGTTGGTTTCATGTGTCCAACTTGCAGGGCAAAGATCTCCAAGCAATTCAATGAACTGGAAATTAACTTCTCCTTCAATCAGCACAACTTTTAATAGATGGTACCTTTTCTATACCCCCTTTTGGTGTAAATAATCATGTACAGGTAGGTTGTGCAGTAAGTAGCTATGTCCTAGTAGCTGTAGATGCTTTGTATGAGCACCTAGTTCTGTAAAAGAATTCCTAACCATATGCTAGAATTTGCTCTTGATGATGACAACGGAAATGACCACTTTTGTGCTTCTTTGAGATGTATATTCAGTTTTCACTTCCTGTTGTTTTGCCATCCTAGAAAGGTAAATGATTCCCTGTTGTATGAATAGCATGGTGCATGAGGAAAGTTAAAAATATCCTGTTCTGTTACTGAAGATACTTGAAGGTGCCCAGAGAAAGAGGTTCTTTGAGACAAAGAAAGACAAAGAATCAGTGAAGTACTTTTGTTACTACTATAGAAGTCATTCTTGGTTGAATTATTATATGCCTTGCTCAAAGCAATGTACATACATTGAATAGTGCAGGATTTGAACGATCTTGACATGAAATACGACACAGATGTATTATTATTTTTTGACCCAATTGAATTGCAAATCATTAAGGAGAAAAGACATGGTCAAGCTTTCTGCTTAGAAGGCTTTGAGCCCTTGTTCGTAAGACGCATGAAAGATGAAAGTTGGAGATGTAACAAGTAAGCCCGCTCGCCCCACCCTTTTTTTTCCTCTATCAAGTCTGTTCCAGTTTCTTCTTTTGTATATGAATGAGGGGACCCAATCTCATGTTAAAGATATTAGTTATGAGGTTGATGGTTGTTTTTAAGTGTTTACGTCGACTTCGTGCAATGACCTCACTTTATAAAGATTACCTGTAGCTAAATACATGGTTCTCTGGGGTAGTTCTGGCTATTCATAGCATGTGCTGATGCCTGTATCAGAGGACTTAGGACCGAATACCCATTGCTACATGTAACGTTTCTCCATTTCCCTGAACTACATCGTAGTAGTTGAGAATCATTTTTTTTTTTTCTGGTTTATTACACTACTAATTGGGTGTCATGGAAGGATGGAAAATGAGATGTGGGATATATAGTTGAGAAGGTAATACTGATTAATCTTCTTTCTAAATGTACCAGAGCCGTTTGCTTCATAGCTGGTTTGCCTCCATATCTATTTTGAGGAGTATTTGCTTGATGCTTGATTGACAGTATTCTTCTCTTTGGAAACTTTCCTGTTTGCTTTGCTACATTTCTTGTTTTTCTTGCAGGTTGATAATAGTAACACAGGGTTCTTTAGTCCTCTACGTTGCCCCCCGGCCAAAACAAAGGAAAAATAAATTTCCGTGTATAGTTGGTTGGGATTGCTTAGTAACTATAGTAACTAAGCTGTATTCAGTTATGGCTCCCTTTCTTTTTGCTATCTTTTTTCTCCTTTTTTTTTTTGTTTTTTGTTTTTTGTTTTTTCAGGAGGGTGATTAACGTCAGAAATGTGTTTATGGACTCAACTACCTTTCTTGTTGAGGGAATCGTCACACATAGCATGACACCGAGAGCCATGCAAGGTGACGGGCTTTTGGTGTATTAAGTTCTACTATTTCTTTGATGTTCAGACTTCACGGGATTTGCTTATGCATTATGCAGCTAGAAAATTCAAACATGGAGACGATATGGCGTCACGGATACCGCGTAAACATTCTGGTTTCTTTTAGATTTGCAGGTGAGGATCCTATAGGGTATGGCTACTTTGTTTGGCATACAGTTCTAAACATGAGAATGACTACAACATACCTCAAATCTATATACTCATTTTTGGAATAAATTTTTTTTGATGGTGGTAGTAAATATGAGTTCCATGTCATACAACAAACCAGAAATATCTAGTTCTCTTGAACTTGAGACATTCTGTTTCTGGATGCCTGATTTGAGCAATACCGATATTAATGGGAGGCTATTACTCCAGTGCTCATGGTACGTGTAACGTTACTTGTGGAATGGATCGTCTCTATGAGAATGTTTGGTTAGATTTGTTAATTGTGTATACTGAAATACAGTACACTTTTATGTTGAATTTAGATTTATTTGGTAGATGAATGCTTTCCTGTCCTTTGCCTTATTTGGTGTTTTGGATGGAGATTCTACTAGTCCATTTTCTATGAGGTTGCCATGAATATTCGACTTTCTGAAGTTCATTTGATGAGATAAACAAGCATGTATTGTGTAAAAGTTGCTAATCGACTTCTAAATTATTCCTCGTCCCAATGATAATGCCCTGTAGTGGACCGACTGGCCCAAAAATTGACCCGACTTGAAAACTGATTCGAGCAAATCTGAAATCATTAAACCAAAACCCAATCAGATTGATATGTTGGCAAGTCTATTTACAACACCTATAGTCATGTCATATATCTACTTGCTGTCTCACCAAGCTTGATAATCTTCAGTTGCAGAGTTTTAATTGCGAGTTCTGAATGTTCTGCTTCTTTTGAAGATGAGCCAGTGACTCGGCAACACTTCAAAGTTCAAATGTCGAATTTTCACAACTATAAATGTTGGAATCTCGGTATAGATCATCTGATTAGCAATCACTGGGTAAGATCATTTTGAAGGGGGAGTGGTTACCAGAAGGAGCACTTGTGGTCGAGCCACTGGTGGAGAACAGCAGGGGCCGAGGTTGCTCTCAAGCTGTATTGTGTCCATATTCGGCTTCTAAGCAAGTGTTGGGCTTTATCCATTGTATTCAACTCATTTTCATAAGTGTATTTTCTTATCACTTACATTTTGTTACTCCTATGGGGCGCTTGGAACAAGGGGATAAATTACGAGGTCATGGAGGAAATCAAAGAGTGTGAATGGAGGTGGTAATAAGTGATAAAATTTGGTGGAAGGTGAAGAAGAAGGTTATAGGGGGCGATGCATCACCTACCGCCTATTAGGGTAAAATATTCCCCTATATCTCTTCTTTTCTTCATTCCTCCACCATAATTTATCCCCTCACCTCTACCCATCGTTTTTGCCCTTTAAATCCATCCATTACCCCCCTAAATTTATTGCCCCATTCCAAGCAAGCCCTAAATTGATTAATTTGTTTACAGAAGTCGTAAGTGATGACGCCGGCTGAAAAACCGATTTCAAGTTGTTTATTGAATTGGAAAGGCAAACACTTAAACAAGTGTTGTCTAAGTTCAAAATTCTCTATTGTTGGTAATATTAAGCTTTCGCCGTCCCATCCTCATCCCCGCAAACAAAAGTTGGGTTTGTATATATAATATAGGAATTTTTTTTTTTTGAATACTATTTTTTAAACAGTCGACTTTGTGAATAAATATCGTATACTATAGTAATTTTTTTGGCACAACTATTTTTTCAGGTTTTATTATTTTTGTTTTTAACACAACTACCTTTTAAGCTACTCATGATGCAATTTGATAAGATTTTTTCATGAGCTTCTCGATTTGCCCTCTTGTGATGCTACTCAGCTACACAAATCACTAACTCTTCTAAATTTAGACCTAATTCCCAATATTTTGTGCAACTTTTACGTTGAATGAATTAGGGTTCAATTGGGTTTGATTTTGAAGTTGTGTCTTTATAGTGGTAGGATTGATTACCTACTGATTATTTGTAGCCCAATAGGCACGTCAGGGTAAATAGGTTTTCATATTAAAGATCTTACCGGATTCCGCCAATGAGTAGATTGTCAGCAAGAGAATAAACTTAAAAGATAGTTATGAAAAAAATAAAAAAATTGCAATTTCTTGTGTACAACCGTCCAACAATTAGACGACCGAATATAATGGTGACTTTTTGCAATTTATGGGCTACTTTTAGCCACTTAAGGGATACTTTTTATATTTTATAGTATTTTTGTAAGACTACCTTAAGTCATGAAAATGTAGCCCTAGCCACTAAATTGCAAAACGTTATTTCTCAATTGGGTCGAGTTGTATAAAGTAGCCCCTAAACCACTAAAAATAACCCTTAAGTTACGAAAATTCACCATTAAATTATGTCGTCTAATGGTTAGACGGTTGTACAAT
>BSSO01003907.1:0-15486 GCA_030267885.1 Mesembryanthemum crystallinum
AGTGGTAGAGGAGGTGGTGGAAGAGGGGGTGGTGAAGAAGAAAAATGGGGGAAGAAGTAGAAGTTGGGAGAAGCTTGGCCAAACGGGCACTAAGTTATTGTTCATGGGATGGACAAAGAGGAATCCCTTGGCCAAATGATTTTCCGACGGCTTCTTTTCCTGTTGGGATATAGTTAAAGACGGTTTGTTGGGGTTTTTTTAAGGAGTGTCATTCCAGTGGGATGATTGGTAAGACTATAATTCTAACATCATCTCTCTTGTTCTCATAAAGGGTCGTTTATTATAGTGAGGGGATTACATGCCTATTAGCATGACTACCCGTGTGTACAAAATTGTGACTAAGGTCCTCTCTCTCAGGCTAGTGTGGTTCTGTTAAGCACTACTTTAATGGGTCAGAGTTGCTTTTGTAGAGGAGTGTCATATCTTAGATGTGGCCTTTAGTTGAGTTTACGAGGGTGGTTTTTCAAGTAGGAAGTTGAGAAAGCTTATAATTGAGTGAGTTGGGATTTTATGGATAGGATCTTGGATAAGAAGGGGTTCGAGGAGAGGTGGCGGTTAGTGAATTAAGGGTTTGGGGTCCCTAGGGAGTGAATTTCTTCCCCTTGGGGTCAGGGGACTCCCTTTCATTTTAGGAAAAATTTTGTTTTGGGTACCCGAGGTTATGCCTAATTGCGATTTGGGTACCTACCTTTTCCATATTCTCATTTTGGGTACCTGAAATTTTAATAATTGACTCATTTTTGGGTGATTTCACTAACGGCGTTAAAAACTCAGTTAAAATGTTGACGTGTCATCAAGCAAAATATTCTTAAAAAATTTCTAAAAATAACCAAAAAAAATTCAAAAAGTACTTTTTGGTAATTTTAAAAATATTTTTTGATTGATGACACGTCAGCATGTTAACGGAGTTTTTAACGCCGTTAGTGAATCACCCAAAATGAGACAGTTTTTAAAATTTCAGGTACCCAAAATGAGAATATGGAAAAGGCAGGTACCCAAATTGCAATTAGGCCTAATGTCGGATACCCAAAATGAAATTTTTCCTTCATTTTATTTTCACTTTTGGTAGTCGATTGCTGGGTAGGTAGCTGGAGTTGTGTACTTGTGTGGAGAGAGGGTCAGTGGAGAGTTTTCAAGTTTAGAGGGAGGGGGTTGCTGTTTCCCATCTCCAATTTGCTTTTGCTAATGATATGAGTTTTACAGAATTATTGAGAACAATGATAACTCTCTATCTCCTTCTCACCATCCTTCCTTCAGTCACTCTCACGATGACTCCTCTTTCTCTCCCTCCTCGTTTGTTTCCCGTCTTAGTCGGATAATGTTAATGATGTCACCAAATTGGACAGCCACCATCTGAGTTCAGGGGAAGTCTTTTGATTTGTCGTGTGAGGGGCTTCGCTATGGAGGCTTCGTCGATATTCAGGAGAAAGGGCAATGACGAGGGCGCCATTGGTCTTGCCATCATCTTTGGCATGGTGGGTGTGTGAGATACTTGGTTCGCTTTTGTCAGGCTCAGCAGATTGGAGGAAAGACAATTTGGACGACTTCTCGGATGGATTAAGGTTTGAGTCAACTCCAACGATGTTTTTCTTGAGTTATGGCTTTTGTTGAGGGGAAGATTGGCGGAGTTCTATGTCCCTGGTGTTTCAGAGGACCAGTAGTGGACGGGTTTTTGCGCGGTGTTGCAAGAGAGGTTATTAGGGTCACCAGCTAAAAGCCCAACCATGATCGATAGGTTAGGTTTCCCCGGGATCTAGATCTCGTAGTAATTGGAAGTGCCTTGAAATGTGGAAGAACATGGTCGGAGGACATAAAGCAGCGGCTAGGGCTTTCAAAGAAGACGAAGGAGGCGCGTGAAGCGTGTGAGGAATTGGTCAGGGCGCGTGGATCGGACCAGGGCATTTAGGACATCCATATGCATGGGATTTGCAGCTCTGTTTCAGGTTCTAGAATTAATATTGTACTTGATCTGGGCCATTTACAGATTTAGTCTCCCTTCTAGTCATGAATGCTATTACTCTTGACCCAACTCTAATAGAGGGGATGAAGATTGGGCAACTTATATTATTAAATGTGAAATATCTTCTAGCAACATTCGATATATTCTCAATAACGTTGCATTGAGGGTCGTGCTATAAAGCCTATAATGAAATTAATGATGAACTATATCTTTGGAGGATAATCAGTTCTTTGAAGAGACTATTCTTGTGCATCCAGTCACACATGCATGTATACTACTATACTGTGTGTGGCACATTTAACATGTAACAACCATAAGTTTGCTCAATCTTTGATTTCAATTTTGGAAAAATTTCATTGAGGTATGGCCAAAATACACATAGGTATACCGAGGTTTTGAAAAATACTTTGAGGTATACTAAGGTATGCAATTGAGTGCAAGCCATATCTCCGGTGATCGGATTTATAAAGTTACGAAATTGCCCTTACAAAAATGGCAGAAAAGTCCCTCCAATTAACACACTTGATATATAAGACATAATAACAAAAATGCAAAACTTTTAACAATTGTACAAGCACTCTCTCTAATGTGAGAAAATCCCCCCAGTTGAGGTATACTAAGCGCAATTTTGGCATAATATCACTATTGTTAGTTACAACTTGTGCCACGTCACCACCCGGTGACCGGATGTTGTTCGGACTGTACATCGCTGTATTTTTTTTCTAATTTAGTATACCTCAAAAGTATTTTCCAAAACCTCGGTACCTATGTGTATTTTGGCCATAACTCAATATATATACCTCAATGAAATTTTAATTTTCCACTGATTGGCTACCTATGATACATTACATTGAAAACTTTTTATTAAGTGTACAATTACTGTACATAGCTATGCTCTGCCAGTTTTCTTTTATTTTTCATTTGGTATATAATGTAGGGTGTAATGCATGACAATTTATGTGATGAAAATTCAAATGCAGGCCAGCGATAGCTTGGGCAACATGGGATCTTATTGCCAAGGTGGAAGATGGAAGACATGATGGCCCTGCAACTCATGCGGTTACATTTGTCTGGAATGGCCAAGAGGTAATTCAGTCATGCAATGCTGGTTTTTCTTTTTCCTTTGTTGTGTTTATGTCCCTAAATGTCCTAGACGTGGGGCGAATCTGACTAGTATTCAGCTTTTCAAACACTAAACTAACTCAAACTAAACTAAACCTTCAACCCAATGCTCCTCATCCTATGGTAGGTCAAATGTGTGTAGTCCCACCCCTGCAAAGAGAGTCGCACTTCACTGATTTGAATTGGAAAGCCATTGGCTAGTCCACTGAATTACATTGTGAGCCGTTTGGTTTACTTCCATATAGTTCAAACGTTGAAAAGTGGTCACTTTTTCAAGTTTAAAATGGAGACACCTTTGATAATGTTTGTTTTATTAGATTGTTATTAGGAAAGTTAACGCCAATAATCCCAGCAGGAGAGCATAAATAATCCTAACTCTCAAAAAAAACACCAATAACCTGAAAGTAGGTCTCATTTAACAATAATGCACCCCACTCTTCTGGGATTTTTAAAAAGTGGTAGATATTTTTTGTGGGGACCCCTTTATTAAAAAAAAAAAATTGTGGGGAACCCCCTAATAAAAACAAAAAGTCATGAAGAACACACCTTAAGTCATTTTTCAGCCAATTTAAATGAAGTTCTAACCGACTTGCCTTTATCTTTCAAGCACATATTTTGGCTAAGGGCAAAACGATTATAATCTCATTTAAGGTTGTCGGAAAATGACTTAAGGTGTGTCCGTCATGACCTTTTGTTTTTATAAGGGGGTTCTTCATAATAAATTTTTTATAATGGGGTTTTTTTCCAAAACGTCCATTTTATAAGGGGTTTCCCCACAAAAAATCCTTTTTATTTTCTTCCCAGGAAGAATTTTTTTCCCAATTATATTTTTTTTTTGTTTTTTTTCCCACTCATATGTATATTTGATAATTAAACAATTAAACTTATATTTATATTTGCTCATTTAAATACCCTATAATTAATCATTTAAATTGACAAATATACATATAAATGAGCGAAAAATACTTTTCGCGACAAATTCAGGTTACTACCCCATCCGTACTTTTCAAACGTTTACAAATCATTTGGGCATGAAAATTAATACAACAAAAGAAGGTGACTTTGTTTCCAATAATGCCCCTAATGGTTTAACAAATTTACAATGACAGAGTAGTGTTTGACAATGATATTTTGTTGTGGGTTGGGAGAGAGATTTTAAATTAAAAAAATTCAAAAGAATGGTTGATGGTGGGTAGAGAGAGAAAAAGAAGGGAATAAACAATCATTTTATTTTAAAGTTGATTTGGTAGTTGAATTTTTTATTGTTTAAAGTAGATAGTGGAGGGGTATTATGGAGAGGAGTGTGTGTAAAATTTGGTTTGTAAACATTGAGAGGTACTTTACTTTTGGTGGTTTGTAAACATTTGAAAAGTACGGAGGGAGTATTATTGAATTCAGGTGGGGTGGATGCGTTAGTGTTCGACGGGGCATAAGTTAGGGGTATTGGTATTAATTTCGAAAGTGGAGATTATATTATTTGCTTTTGTTTCGCCGTAGTTGGGATTATTACTTAATTTTTTTTCGTATTATTACTCCCTCTGTTCCATCTTCTTGTTAAAATTTTTCCATTTTGGGTTATTTCACAATCATGTTAACGTATTCCTATTTCGGTAAGTGGTTTCATTGAAATGTCCATTGTATCCCTCCTTTCCCATCTTAAATTAATAATCCCACCCTATGAGCTTCCCCACTATAAAACAACCAACTCATACTAGGGCATTTTAGTCTATTTACCTTCACTTTAAGGGTTTCTTAATCTTTGTGCCTAAACCAAGGGACAGAGGTAGTGTTATTCATCTTTAGATGATTCACTGTTTATGCGCATTCTCTCTGTCGCTCTTGTTCTATAACTCTAATCTTTATTTGCATGTATGACAGGGTGAAGATGTAAGTTTGGTTGGAGATTTTACTGGAAATTGGAAAGAACCTATGAGGGCTTCTCACAAAGGGGGACCAAGATATGAAGTTGATGTTAGACTGCCACAAGGGAAGTGAGTATAAAGTTTCTACTAGCAATATTTGATTAGTTGATTATGAACAAGGGAATGATCACTAAAGTTACTTTACTTTAGACCTACCTAGCTTATATTGAAGCATCGTAAATGTAATATTACTGCATATTCAAGTTGTAAGATGACCATGTTCTTTGAATTGAATCATTAATGCGGTATATGTGAATGACTGGTGTTCTGAGAGTAGACTTGCCCCCATTTGGTGGAGAGAGGGATTTAGAAGTGACCAGCTGCTGCAGTTGGCATAAAATGTTATCTGGATTTCAGTATATGTAGAAAGGGTCCATCTAGACTTGTTTGAGTCAGCTTGTGCCAGGATTTGGTAAATTTATGAAGCACACTGTCAGAATCTAAGAAGTATTGTCTGTTAAGTTAGTTTGACATGCTAGAAGCTTTAATTTGTTGAACACTTTCACTTTTGTCATATGTATGACGAACCTCTCTACTGGTCCTTTTAGCTTGTCCTAGTTGCAAAGATCCTACTACCCAATGGTGTTTAAAATCAGTCAGCGCCAACCTCTGAAAAGCACCATCAACCTCGGCCCATAAATAAGCCAAGTACACTATACGATCCCATACGAACCCAGGAGGGTTGGAGATCCCAGAGAAAAGCCGTGAACTCCTTTCCACCCACAAACACCAAAAGATGGCCAAGCAAGCACACCGAAACAACACCTTATTATCCTTAGCCCTTCCAAACCCAAAATAGTGGGTCTGCAAGTGCTAGATGATAGGGGGAGGAGAAACAAAGCACTCATCTCGAACCCCCATAAGTCTCTCCCAAAACGATCGTGCGGAGGAGAGGTTGAGGAGAACCCAAGCAATCGTCTTGAGACTATTTCGATGACCTAAAGCACGTTTGTGGACGTGTGTCAAATCTTAGGTGCTACCTTAGTTGATAACGAGGTGGTATTTGATGCTCGTCTTTCAAATCTAAGAGGCTAGTTTAGGAATTAGACTTTGAGAAGGCTTACAACAAAGTCAGTTGGGCTTTTCTTGGTAAGGTGTTCGCGAGAAGGGTTTTAGGGGGAGATGGTGTAGGTGGATAAGGGGGTGTTTTCCCAATGCCAGTTTCTTGGTCTTGGTGAATAGGGCTCCTAGGGAATGGTTCTCTTCCTCTCGGGATCTTAGACATAAGGACTTCCCTCTCTTGTTTTTCGTTTTACCTTTGTTTTGAATGTTCTAAGTAGGATGGGCTAATGTGACTTGAGGAAAGAGTTACAGTGGAGTATTTCTGTGTGGGGAGGGAGGGGGTTACTGTGTCTTATCTACAAATACAACATAGTAGGATTCTCTTCCTTTTGGATGATTTGCAGGTCTCTAGGAGTGTGACCATTCTTCGAATTTTTGAGATTGAGTCTGGGACGAGTATCAACTTGTCTAAGTGTAGTTTGGCAGGGGCGAATGTAGATAGTACTCCCGCTCTTGTTTAACTTGGGCATCTTCTATTTTGGTCCGTTCCTTAATAACTTGTGCATTTCCTTATTCGGCCATATTTTTCTACCAAATGGACCAAATTGCCCCTAAACAATTTTGTTCTTATAAATCAGATTTTTTTATATCCAATTAAGCACGAAACACACATTATTAAAACTAATTAAACTTAATTACACCAAAATCTGCCACATTAATGAATTCATAATGTGAATTAGGAAAATAAACCTAATTTAGTAATGCTTTGACCCTAATTATTTGTAATTAAGAGAAATTCATGAAAACAAGCCCAATTAGGAGTTAGATTAACCAATATTAATGTAGTTATGGGCCAATTATGTTGTAATTAAGCATATTAAATAAAAAAAAATTAAATACCTATTTGGCATTTTGGCCATTGCAATAGCCATCTGCATAAGCTTAATATGCTTGCTGTGTATAAAACACTTATGTGGGAGTTTACACATGTTCATGATTACTCACAAAACTTGTAATTATTGTGATTGTAAATATTATTACTTCTAGTCTGTAATGATGTTTACAATGGTAAAATTCCAACAAATTATTGACTCATGTAGATGGATCTTGGGGTGCTTCAACACCTCTTCCTTCTCAGTCTTGGTTAATGGTCGCCCTAGGAGTTGGTTTAGTGCTTCCCAAGGTAGGGTGACCCTCTCTCACCTTTCCTCTTTACTTTGGTAGTGGACGTGTTCAGCAGGATGGTTCTTAGGAGCACTAAGAGAGGTCGAGTTGAGGGGGTTTGGGTGGGGAAAGAGTTGGTGACAGTTCCTATTTCAATATGCTGACGACACCATTCTCTTTCTTCAGGTTGCTCTTAGCACCTTCGAGAACGTGTTGGCCATTATTCAGGCTTTTGAGTCCATCTCCGGACTCAAGGTCAGCTTGCCTAAGAGCGGGTTAGTTGGGTTTAACCTAGACCATTCTCGTTTAGCAGTTCGCTTCTCTCGCGGGTTGCTCAATCCTTGAGTGGCCCATGACCTATTTAGGGGTTCCGTTGCCTTTTGGGACCTGTGGTTGTGGTTGGAAAGGTGAACAAATGACTAGATGGGTGGAAGGGGGCCTACTTCTCTTTGGGAGGTCGTATTACTCTGATTCAGTCTTGCCTGGCTTCCATTCTGTTGTACTTGTCTATCTTTAGGGTTCCTAAGTGGGTTGTTAGACGGTTTGAGAGGATAATGCGCGGCTTTCCCGGTGTGGTGCGGGCGAGAGGACTAGGGATCACTTGGTGGCATGGGACAGAGTGTGTAAGCCTAAGGAAATGGGGGGCCGGGCCTTGGTAACTTGGTGTCTAAAAACATCTCCTAGCAGGTAAGTGGTTTTGGCGTTTCCCTCTAGAATTTGATTCTCTCTGGCACAGGTCATTTGGAGCAGGTACGGTCTTCTTCAAAATGGTTGGGATGCGCTAGCTGGTGGTGGAGTAACTTTTGCTAGCCCTTGGAAATTCATTTCACACATATATCCTTCTTTCATTCCTTTGGTTAGCTTCAGAGTTGGCTTGGGGGACCTGGTTCTATTTTAGGAGGCTGCTTGGTGAGGCGAGGTTCCTTTCTCAATTTCTTTCCCTCGCCTGTGTAGCCTCTCTGCTTTGCATCACATGCCTATTGCTCATTTCTACACGGTAGTAGGCTCTTCACCCTCTTGGAATTTTCATTTCACGAGGGGGGTTCTCGGGAGGGAGTTAGACGAGCTTTCTGAACTTTTTCCGCTCCTTGATTCCTTCGTCTACTCCCCCGAGGCTGACTCCAGGGTTTGGGCTCTTACAAACACAGGGTTTTTCTCTTGTAAATCTTTTTTTTAGCATTTGACTACCAATCCGGGGGATTCGTCCTTTCCCCTTAATTCTGTCATCCAGAATGCCACGGTGCCTCTTAAGGTCCGTGCTTTCCTCTGGACTGTGGTCCTTAATAGAGTTAACACCAACAATCTGAGGCAGAGAAGGAGGCCCCACAAGGTGATTTCGCCCGATGTTTGTGTCATGTGTTATAGCAGTTTGGAAACTAATGTGACTAATGAGCATTTGTTCCTCCACTGTCCGTTTGGTTGGTATATGTGGCAGCGCCTCTTTGGCATCTATGGGAAGAACTGGGTTTGTCCTTGTGACTTAATGCAGATGCATCAGGTTAGATTCAGAGGGTTTGGGGCGTGTAAGGAAGGGAGGATCCTTTGGAGATGTGCTATGTTTGCTCTAGCGTGGTGTATCGTGTGGTGTATCTGGCTGGAGAGGAATAATCGAGTTTTTTCGAGATCAGGCTGTTCCGGCAGATTTCGTTTGAGATAGGATTGTTTTCATGGTTTCATTGTGGGTTTTTGCTTATATGTTATTTCCCGGGATCCCCTTGTGTGATATACAGAGGGATTGGCGGGCCATACTGTATTGATCTTGATGTAACGAGGATACCTTATCCTCCATCCCTCTTGAACTTCTTTCTTATTTAATGCAATTATTTTCCTTATGTAAAAAAAAAAAATGTAACCGATTACAGTATTTTTCCACTTCACTCATTTTCTTCATTCCTTTTCCACCTCTAATTTTCTTAATAAAGTGATGTGTAACACTGTAATCACCATTTTGAAGTAAACAAGCCCTTAAGAGGAGCTTTCACCATGTACATGTTTATCTGGTTTTGATTATGTTCATTGTCTTTAGGTACTATTACAAGTACATTGTTAATGGGCAGTGGAGGCACTCCATGACTTCACCAACCGAAAGAGATGAAAGTGGAAATGTTAATAATATTATTATAATAGGTGATACAGCCAATGTGAGGCCTTCTGTTCGACAGCAGCAAAAGGTTCGTGCTTGTATCTCGTGTTCATGGCTAACAGTTTTGGCTCTGTGAAATGAGAGTATGATGGCATAAAAATGTAGGATGTCTATGTGTCATGGTAAATTATGATTATTATTATTATTATTATTATTTTTTTTTTTTTTTCTATATCTGCTTCAAGCCTTCAAGCCTCACCAACGTTTTAAATTTCAAGTTGATTTCATGTGGTTAAGAAATCAACTTCACGCATTTGGGTTAGGACTCATATGCTTGCTTGCTTATAATGATTTCATAGTTCCAAACCACGGTTTCGTACGAGAAGATTTGTCACCTCTAAAAAATTCTTTTCACCATCGCTTTGTCACACAATAAATAATTTCAAATTGGTTTCATGTTTTAAAAAATCAATTTCAGGCATTTGGCTTAGGAGTCATATGCCTGCCTTGCTTATCACAATTTATAGTTGGGCAAAACATGATTTCGTACTAGAAGATCTGTCCCCTCTAACAAGTTTGTGATGACTCGTGTCAGTTGTTCTCACCGAGTCTTTTTGGTGCTCTATATAAAAATTCTTTTCACCAGGAACAAGGTTCTATGAGGATATTTGGAAGGGAGATTCGTCCTTTTCTCCATGTATCCTCGGGTTTATCAGCTTCCACTCTCTGGCATGCGCTGGGTGCTGCTTTCTTTTCTAGAAACCGCAGGTCTTGAAACCTTCGTCTTTGAAGAGCTCCTCTTGATAGACACATGGAGGAACTTTCTTCCCTTCTTAATGTTCTAGACTGCTCATCTTTCCCTTAGTGATGATACTCAGGTTTGGGTTAGGGATTATCTAGGTTTTTCTCTTGTAAGTCTTTCCTTCATCATCTCAGTCTCCCTCTCACAGTTGCCTCATTCTCCCCTAGCCAATTTTATTTGGAAGTCTAAGTCTCCCTTTGAAGATGCGCACTTTTGCTTGGACTTTGGTTCTAGGGAGTTGAATACTCATTCATGATATCCTGCAGTGGAGGCGACCAAGTTGTGCTTTGTCACCAGATGTTTGCATGATGTGTTTTCGTGCTAGTGAGATTGAATTACTTTTGTTCTATAATGGATTACATTTGTTCTTGCATTGTGACTTCACTAGAACATTGTAGACTAGGCTCCTTAGTGTGGGGGATGAGGGTTTTTTTTATAACCCCCTAAGTGGGGGAATGAGGTCTTTAACTTTGGTCTCCCCATAGTTCGAGTGGTGCTCCTAGTTGAGCTATCATCTCATCTCTTTGTTCTTGATTTTGTGACTGTAATTGTCATGGGTGCATTTGTGGATGTTTCCGTCTAGTTCACTACTTAAATTTCCTTGCATTGACAACATCGTTGGAGAGCACGCGTAGTTTGGCTTTGTTATGGTCATTACTAGTGGAGCGACACACTAGCTCTAAGAACCATAGGCGGATGCAGGGTGCACTTTTCATATCCAAGAAACAAAAAAGTTTGATTGAAAATAATCAATCACAGGTACATTAATTGGAGCTAGTGTCTTTAAAGTGCTTAAGCAACAGTCTTTTTGGTGAACTTGTAGGGAATGACATGTGGTAGTACTTCTTCTTGGAGTTAGGAAGCTAGAGGCTCATTATGGCTAGGGCCTAGGAGTTGAGTACAACTTTTAGGTCTAGGTGTACAATCGTGCAATTGGGGAGTATTAGCGATGACTGCAATTATAGGAGTTACGAGTAATTATAGCAGTAAAACTCAACTCTAATTAAGTGTATTATATTTGGGTGTTTTGTTGCTAGTCTAGTTGCTAATAATTGGATGTAATCTCATCTACTTTTCAAAGAAGGTGGGTGGAGTTTTACATAGTGATGCAGTTCTTTATACGCTAAGCTAGATACATTTCGTGAAATTTGTTTAATTAACTTCTAATTGAATATTATGCTCTGTATAGTTCTTGGACATTCAGATGTCATTTTGAATCATATGATTTTATTGTTTTGCATACCCAATTTAAATTCCTGGATCCACCGTTGTTAAGAAGGTAGTTCTTTTCTACTTCAGGATGCCAATATTGTGAAGGTCATTGAAAGACAGCTGACAGAGAATGAGCGCTTCAAGCTAGCAAAAGCTGCTCGCTGCATAGCTTTCTCTATATGTCCTATCAGATTAGCTCCAAAATAGTTCTTTATCTACATCTCAGTGAGCGACAATGATGTCCATACCACGTATTACTTCTTAGCTGGTAAATAACTCTCTTTAAGTCTGATTTTATCTTCCTCAGAATGATGCAAGAATTTACCCTTCAAAGCATTTGTGGGGTGTAAGAAATTCTTAAAATACGCAAATAGGTATCTGTACCAGTTGCTAGATGTGCTACCTGGAGTTTGGGTACACTTGTAAGTGACAGTTTCCCTGTATCATTCTTCCCGGGATCGGTATCAGGATCCCTTGTATGTAAATTGTAATGACCATAATTACAAAGGTAATGATCTCTGTATAGGTAACAGACTATGTGGAGAATATGAGATATTATAGCTAGGCTTCAGATTATTTACTGAAGTCAGTTGTATGGACGGCGTCACAATAGCGAAATTGTTTGATGAATATAGCAATAAAAAAACATCTCATTTGCTTCTGAATCGAGTCGATGAATCTGGCTGCGCTTCCTATGTCATTGGTGTGTAAGATGGTGATATCTTATCATAAATCATCTGAGCCCCTATGGAATTTGGTAATTGATTTGTGGTTCGACTATTTTTTGAAAGGAAATGGATCATCTTCCTTGTGCCACTTTTTGCAATTACATATTATATCTTCGAATGTTTTGCTCATGTTGGTTATTTACATGCAGCTTTAGTTGGTGGAGTTAATGTGGGTACTCAAAGTGATTTTAGTTTTAAAACATCTTATACCGAAAATGAGAATATACAACACTTGGTACCCGGAAAAAATCTTAGGTCCTGTTTGGGGTGGTTGTCAGTTGTCAGTTTTTGGTATTGAAAAAACTTCAACTCTTTATAGAAATTGAATTTAAGGTTGAAATTTGTTGTGCTTATAATTCTCTGCTCAATTTTCAAAACTGACAACAAAAAACTGGAAATCACTTTTTTTGGTTTCCAAAATCTGGTTTCAAGTTTCCAAAAAAACTGAAAACTGGCAACTCACAACCACCCTAAACACGGCATTAGGTTTTTTGTTTTTGTGTTTTTTTTTTTGGGTGAAAATAAGAAACTTGTATTAATCACCAAAAAATGAGCAACACAATACATAGATGTTCAAAATATTTAGTATATGTTATGAAAATATTATATGTGGATGTACATTATGGTCCCCAATATCTTTTAGTATATCTTGTAATATAGAATTAGCTATATCTTCCATATATTGTGTATATAGGGTTCTTGCTCCACAAGCAAAACCTTACCTCCTTGTACTATATATATCCCCCTTATGAGAATAATAGAGATACACCTCTTCTCCCTTCCTCTCTCTCATTCTCTCTTTAGTTATTATTTCATAACACGTTATCAGCACGATTCCCTAACCCTAGTTTTCTTTTCTNCTTTCTTTCTTTCTTTGTTTGTTTGTTTTTTTTTTTTTTTTTTACAGATCTCACATTAATTTGATATGATCACGTTTGAGATTTGTCAGGTACGCATGTTTTCCTATTACAAGACTCCTTGTTTTATAGTTCTTCATATACTAAAGATTTCAACTTTAAATATTCCCTTTAAACATTTTATGATGGTATTTATTTTGTTGGTTACCCCTTCATAATACTTGTTGCGGTGATGCTTGATACTTGTTTGTTCATTATTGTATTTTGGTTTGTTTTCTTACACTGGATGATGGAGATCAAGATATGGGAAATTCAAAACATGAGCACCGCATAACTAGGTAACACCCCTAATATAAATATGGGGATAATATTTAATCACCACCTAGCACATATTAATACATCATGTCTATTGAGGTAAATTCTCCAATTTTAATTTTATTGCCAAATTATACAAAGGATCTAAATTAGTTGTCAATAAAAGATTCAGTTTTTATGCCCGATACTATCTATGATTGACTGATATCAATTTATTGAAGAAGAATCATTGATTATTAATTACTTCATTTGTTACGTCGAACACTCAAATCAGGTTTGAGACTATTTTTTATTTTGGGTTTATGAAAATATATGCTATATGTATGTACTTCTCGTATCTTTGTCATAAAATTTTATGCCGACCCTATTTTATTGTTCATTAAAGTATTAATCAAGTTTGGGTTTTCTTTTGTAATATAAGAATTCAATCAGTAGTGGGTTCACTGCACCACTTAGATTCTATTTTATATGTCCATATATGTCCGGTTCTTCAAAATTAGCACCTAGTGAAGTTTGATTATCGCATCACATCTGCATCAATTTTTTATTATTATTTTTTTTCTACAGCCTGAGTAATTTGCATTGGGTAAGTTGCAAAAACCATGTCCTGTGTTCCTATTACATAATGGTGATATTGCGAATTGGACCCTTTTATATTCATGTTAAAGTCATAGCTTCTATACATATGCTTGATTATGACCATTATAGTTAAGGGTAATAGTCTGTTGCGATTCGCTTGATCTAACATAGTTTATTGAATTATATTGAAAATAATTATTATTTCATAGTTATACATCATTTGTAACATTCAATTGGTAAAAGTATCGAACTTGTTAAACCAATGTCTCCTATTTTCGTGAAGTATATTTGTTATATTTTCGATCGAGTATTCACAGGCAGTAATCAATCATAAATGAACTTTTTACTTTTGAGAGCATAATTATAGATGTTGTCCGATTATATTGTTTATGTACTAAGGCCTGAAGCCTAAAACCCAGTTGATTATAAGATAATACCCTTAAAAGCTTACAAATTGGGATGATGTACAAATATTTATGAGCTAGTACAAATTTTGGCCCACAAGGCCCATCCCTATAATAAAAGTTAGTGGTCCTGCAGACCACAAAGTGGCATATGGAATGGACATAAAAGGGTCAGCTTTGAATCAGATGAATTATATAATTTTGATATTCGATCTACATCTGTTTTATAATGACATGCCACTTATGATTATAGATCTAGACTCGATCATACATGGCACACTTTGCTGTAAAGAAGTGGTAATTTGTGATCCTGAAGACCACCATGCGATATTCAGCGCATAAACGAACAGTTCATGTCATTTTGGGCCAGAAGTCCCATAAAGTCAGAATTCAAAGAAAATCTTGCAAGTATGAAATAAGCCTTTGGCCCGAAGTCCAAAGTTGAATTGAAAAGTACATGTATTATGTTACAAGTCAGAAGTTTGTACCGTTACATAAATATGCATCAACGATGCTAAGATATATATTTATTGTGTTTTAATTACGGATGTGAAGAATAGGGGGAGATAGTGTGTGAATATATGGTTATTATTTTTCGCATACAAGGTTGTAAGATGTATTCATATGATAAATACAAATAAAGTATGTCGATGACATTGTACTATGACGGTGGAAATAAAGTTACCCGATGATAAATCTTCTTCGGGATATGGATATACTCATTCAAATCCATATGAACAAGTTATATAAATGTCCTGAAAAAGCATATGTTATGTGCAAGTTCATAAATGCTCTAGAAGAGCAAATGTTATGCACAAGTTTAGATGCTCCAGAAGAGCACAAATCATGTACAAGTGTAATAGATGCTTCAGAAGAGTACATTGTAATCGAAGCTCCAAAAGAGCCCAAGTTATGTACAAGTTTAATACATGCTCTAAAAGAGCACGAACTATCTTCCCTGAAAGAATCATTTAATTGTCTTGCCATTATAAAGAAGACATTGTTTTATGTCTCCATGTCACATCATAAGTCTGGCAAAAACACATGTGTATGGTTATGCCAATGATGAATATGATGAGAAGGTACGCACTAACCAGAAGTTAGTTGCATGAAGTATTTACTAGATGTAACAATTACGGCCATCCGGGTATAAATATACCCGTTTAGAGAACCTGAGGTTTCTCTTGAATTAAAATGTATCAATGTGCTCATGCGCTCTCTCGTGTGTCTTTTGTGCTATACTTGAAGGCAAGACTTAACACCGAGATTGAGCATAACTATGAATATTGAGTTTATGTTAATTTGAAATCAAAAGTGATTAGAGATCATGATATCA
>BSSO01003908.1:0-15486 GCA_030267885.1 Mesembryanthemum crystallinum
CACTCGCCATCTTCCTCTTTCATAACTCCTGACCGCCCTTTCATCGCTGCCACCACCACTACCAATAATTGGCGCCGGAGATTTTCGCACTTGGACAATAAAACAAACCATCCCTCCTTCTCTCTTTCCCCTCCCCTCCCCTCCCCTCGCAAAGCCCCTTCCCCGCCCATCACCGACGCCTCACATCGGAAATATTACTCAAAGAATTTACCAAAGCACAAACTAATTAAATTCAATTCAAATAAGGAATATAAAATTGGAAACTTGTTCTCCTTTATCTCTTTCTCTCTCTCATTCATGGTTGCATGGGTGGTGTTGTTGAATTAAGCAGGGGCTGGGTGATTGCGGTTTGGGTGGCTGCTGGTGGAGAGAGAAAGTGAAGGGAGGTGGCTGATTTTGGTGGCGGTGGTTGTCGGGGATGGGGAGGAGGAGGAGAGAAAGTGCCGAGCGGGCAAAGGGAATTGGGAGAAGGAGGATGAGAGAAGTCGCCGTCGGGGCAGGGGGAGGAGGAGAGAATCGCCGGTGCGTGGTGGTGGTGGTCGTCGGGTGGATGCGGTGGTTAGCATTGCTGTTGTGGTGATGTAGCCGTGTATGTGACTCCGGTGGTGGGGATTGGGGTGGTTATATATGGTTGGGAGAGAGATAATAGTGATCGAGGAGGAGGAGGGAGATGGTGAGCGCCGTTGTGGTATCAGAGAGAGTGCAGAGATACAGGGGATGGGGTGGGTGAAAAGTGATGCTTTTTTTTTTAATGTATTTTTTAGTTTTAATTTTTTGTTTTCATTTTATTAATGCCACGTCAGCAATCCGTTAGGGATTTTTGACGGAAAGTTAATCGGGACCAATATTGTATGCTTGTGTGAAACTTTGGATTATTCATATACATTTCCCATCTTGGGATTATTTTCGTATAATTAGCCAAACTTGGGATTATTTACATCAATTTTTCCTTATTATTATTATTATTATTATTATTATTATTATTATTATTAGCAAAGAAATTCAGTTGAAAAAATAGTAAAAGTTTAACAAAAAGAAAAGACTTTTGTAGGTAGTAAATATGTTGATACTAAATTTAGCTATTATTAATTGATATGATTGGAAAGATGAAAATACGGAACAAGGAGTAACGGGAAATAAACACAAATAAACGCAAAAAATAAAATTAAAAATAGTGAAAACAATTTATTATGAAGAATATCAATGATTAGTTTGTTAGAGTGTCATACCTAAAAGTAAGATGTGCTGTCAATGATAAAATAATATTTCATTTAGTATTTTTGTAAATGTCACGTGTAAAATAATATATCCTTTTTCATATTTATTGGCAGTTGGACATATTCTATTCATAGTTTCACTATTTAATTAAAAAAAAAAATAAACAATTGTAAGAAAACATATGTATTTTTTTTAAAAAGCCAGTAAAAAATATAATTTTAAGTTATCAATTAGTATTTTTTAGGTCCATAAACACACTCCAACCAGCCATCGCCGAAACTAACTGAATTTGATCGTTAGTAGGCTTGGGATGATTATCGCTGCCTAAATATCGGCAAAACCCCAATTTCGGCTAAATAGGTACCCGAAAGTCCCTGAAAATTGGGTAAGCTCTTCAATCCCATCACTAAATGAGTAGGAAGGATGACTAACACTGAGAAATTTGCAAACAAATGGGCTGATTTTGCAGAGAAGGAACTGAGAAAACTTAGGGTTAGCTGAGAAAGGAAGAAAGTGAGAAGAAGCGTTCTTTTTTTCCTTCCTCTTTTTGGGCTTTTCCTTTTCCTTCTCTCTAGCTTTCTCTCTCTTCATTCTTTGTCTTAATTGTTGGGTTTTATGCCCCAAACACCTCAATTAGTGTATTGTTATTGGTTCTTTGGCTTGGTGATTATCTTGCTCGGTATCAAAGGTGTTTTTGGTTTTGCCCATGTCAATTTAGAGTTTGATTCATGTCTTTGATGATCTACGTGTCATGCTCGAGTAGAGATCAATGTTGCTCATCAATCAAGCAGCTCTATCGCTCCAATGAAGCATCGCTGCTGTTCCCAGCGTCACCCAAACGGGTGCTCTCCATGCCCGGGTGGGTGGATGCTCACACAGCCCTGCTGTGGTCACGACATCAGTGCCCGGGCGGGCGGCCTTCAGGCCTTGCCCGTGCCCGGGCGGGCAAACCTGCTCGAGTTCATCTTCACGTTTTTTGTTGGAGCAGCTTCATGATTGCGCTTAGGCTTCATCTCTTTGGCCCATACGTGATTCTCAAGCAAGTAGATGATGATGATGCACTTTACCAAATTCACTACTTTCTATATATTGTGTTTCCTAATTTTCTAGAATCAATTGTTTTACGATATTTTCTAATTATTAGGAATTACTTTTGTTTATTATTTAGTAAGTAGTGTTTTTTAGTGGTTCACTTTGGGCAATTGAAATTACTTCTTCTCCAAGGTTCAATGCTTCTATTCCATTTTGAAGACCTTAAGCTATCTTCTAATTCGATTGGGATTTCTACACTGCCTTGCCTATATAAGGACGACCTCTACACCATTGAAGATTCATTCACAAAATTTATTCAGTATTTTTTGTTTGAGAGTTTTTTGTTATTTGTGAGTTGAGAGTTATCAACTCTTGTAAATCCTCGTTTGGTTTCGTCTGTTTGAGGATTCTCCGTTTGTGTACTTCTCTCTATAGTGAATTTTATCATTCGTGGTTTTTCTCCCCCGGTTCTCGGGTTTCCACGTTAAATTTTGTGTCTCACTTTTGCCTTTTATTATTACTTCTCCAATACTTCCAATTGCTTGAGATCCTTTGATCGCTTCCGCAAATTCGCTCTTATTTCCTAACATTAATCTTATACCATAAACATACCAAAAAAATTACTAAAACCATGGAGTAGTTATGTCCATATAGGCTAGGCAGTTACCTCCCCATGATTTATACATTTCACACTAGTATGCCCTTTCGTGCAATTCACGGATTAATCATTTTAGTTATTAGATTATGAATTTAAATTAGTGAGATAGTTCTATTTCATTCTGCCCTAATTACATAATGTTTATTATCACTTAATAATATTTAATTTTTCTAATTTATTTATTTTTTAGTATTTTATTTATTATACAATTTAAACTGTTATTGACTCAATTCCGTGATGTATGTTATATTATATCTTAGTGATGCATGTCATATTTGATACCCACCTAATTTTATTTTTTCTAAAAAAAATTATAAATATAATTTAACCAAGAATTTTCAATTTTTTTTATCTTGCCTTTTTCATGTTTTTTTTAATGTATTTCTAGCCTCCCCCCCCCCCTCTGAAAGGCTTATGTTAGTTTATCAAAATTAGTGGTTATATAGTAGGATTCAAGTTTCTCTTTCGATATAGATTTTTATTTTTTAAAATTTATAGTTATTATTAGAATTTGTATTCTTAAAATTATTGTTTGATTTCTTTTTTTTTTTTTTAATTTCAAAAAACTATGTTGGTAATAAACTATGAGTCCCTAATTCATGTAGGGGAATATGAGAAGGTAAAGAATATGTAGATGAACATAAGTGAAGGTTATATATATATATATATATATATATATATATATATATATAAACTTGGGTCATTTTCATGTGAGGCCGACACATAGGACGCCAACTAAGATGCCATGTAGACGCCACATAAGCATAGCACATTGACACCTAGGATCACATGTAAGTGGCAAACATTAATGCTTACTCATACTAATTGTGTATTAATGCTATTGTAAAAAAATAAAAATAAAGGAACTAGCTTTAGATCCACAAATCTAAAAATCATAATTCATACACCATTAGAATGCGATTGAAAAATACTTCAAAACAAGATCTATTTGTTCTATATTCAATACAATTATTATATGAGTAGAAATCTCGGATGTAATATATGGTAAGCCTAAGACTCTTTTCGTCTTATAATATTTGAGGTTACTTAGTCACGTGGACACCAATTTGGAGTAGGGACGACATGCATGTGCGTGTTCTTTCGTCTTCCGTTCCATATCAATACTTAAATGAAGTAAATAGGATATTAATTTTCACTTAGTCACTGAATTAAATAGGATATTAATTGAGGACTTAAGTTGCATTTATATATGTAGCATTATAACAAGACAATTTATAGGGTTTATTTTTGAAGTTTTGATTCTCTAAAATTAATTTTGCACTTCAATATTAACACATGTTATTGAATCATTATTGTTTCCCTTCATATAGGGATTTTAATTCTTTTTCCTTTTTCAAGTATTTCAATAATTATTTTGAAAATATCCAAAAAAATATGAATATATAAAGAACTTAAAATAATTATTAAATAGACATGTGACATAGAATGAGCCCGTACACAGGGTATCAACTAGTATTTAATATTTTAGGGGTTGAATATTAGGCTATTAATCCATAAGTAAATAATCTTAAATACTAATTAGCAATAATCCATTTAAAGCTACTTTTGTTATGTACTTGTAATAAATAGTATTTTATTTGTGAGGTGAGTGATGACTCCATAATCTTAGTTCGTCACCTTTCAACATATTATATGCAAGTATAAATAGTTTAGTAAAATTAGCAGAATGTTTTTTTTTTTCTTTAATCGAAAATTGGAAAAAAATTTCCCTTACAACTAAGAGATATTGTCTTTTTGAATAGTGATAGATGATACTGGAAAATAGAGCATGTGAGAATCAATGAAGAGTGAGCTTAAGGTGATTATTATTAGCAATGAAAGAGTTTTGACCGTTACACATGAAATAACCATTACAAATGAATATGAAAGATAAGTGTGTAAAATGAAATTATTAGCCACATTGAATAAGGATGGAAACATAAGCTATGCCATATCATCCATTATAAGGACACATCATCCTTTTAATAACACATCATCTATTGCCACATGGCTGCGTCTTGTTTAATTCATGCCTTTTAAACTAGACTAGACTAGATATATAGATTGGTTAGTCTCACTCAATTGCTCTAAAAGTACTTATATTTCCTGCACATTGATTAAAACTTTGCAGGATCAGTGTCTCATAACCAAAAAAATCAGAGAATTTGCAGGTAAAGGGTCTTAGCATCGAAATTTCTTTTAGAGAATTGTACCGAAAATGTTTTTTGTGTCAAAATTATGAACTTTTCATTCCATCCATTTTCCTTACTCTAAAATGACTAGCAAGAAAAGGGCATTTTGATGGAGATATTCATATATATTGCAAATAATCCTGAAATAAATGGGCATTTTGATAGTAAATCATTCTCTTTGATTTCAACAAAATAAATTATGAGTCATGTTAGGGAAGCTATTCTCTTTTTGCTAGGGCGAAGCTACAGGGGGGACTGGCATACGCCAGACCCTCCCGACGCAGCCCACAAGATCCTATTTTTAAAACTTGGCCTATGTAGCAGTTATACAATACTAAAACGTCCAATAAGTAACATTACTTGCTAATGCGTCAGAGTGGTTGAGCAGGAAATGCGATTGGGCTTTTGATGTGGTGGATTACCCTAGTTCGAATGGCACCTGCAACGCTTGACCATTTTTTCTCTTTTCCCCTTTTCTTTCTGCGTTGTTTTCCCCCCTTATGCATTAGCCCAACTCAATCAAATTTTAAAACTTTCCCACTCCATAAAAAGAAAAAGAAGAATAAACATAAAATCTCTACACTTCTTCCATTGTATAATCAATCATTAATGAACGGGTGCATTCTCTAATTTATAATTTTGTTAATTTTTAGTTTATTTTAATGTTGTGCCATGTATGTTAAATTATCATTATTTTATTTATGTAGATTCTCTTATCAACCTAAATTGATTAATGAAAAATAATTTTAACAATGAACACTTATCAATACAATTCATATTTGTGATTGAATCTTTTTTTCTTTTTTTTTTTGTTTGTAAATTTCATTGCAATATATCCTTATTATTATTTTTTTAATAAAAATACAAATTCCCGATTTTGCTCGCCTTGTTTTTCATAATATCGAACCTTCTTTGTTTTTTTTTTTTTTTTTTTTTTTNTTTTGTGTGGAAAGAAATGCACACAGCCGACATTGAACTGTTTTTTATATAAACCTTGGCCCCCCTACTCTTAAAATCCTGGCTTCGTCCCTGTCTTTATGTATTCAACTAGGATAATTCTAAATATATTCCATTATAACTATGGTACCTATTGGCTTTATTTATTACTTTGATTAATATAATTAAATCATGCACATGCACGCATCATGTGCGATAAGAAAATGGTATATACATAAGTGAACCATGTTGATTCTGGTATTGACATGTAAGCGTCCACGTAAGCGCATGCACTTTATCATCATGCCCCACATTGATCCCATGTCATACTAATCTTTAAGTTTAATTTAATGCACATTGTTAATAGATGTTTTTTCAATGTACTTGGACAATACATATGTCACACCCCGGACTCACTAATCCCGAACTTAGGAAATGCGACTAATGAACCCGGGCGTAGACCACCACATCCAACCCAAAGGTCGAATGTTAAGGCTAACATAATGAGCAAACACAATTACTAAACAAACCAATTTGTCTAAATATGAGAATTAAGTGAAATCCATAATTAACCAAAGTACTAGACTTATTACAAAGGCCTCACAAACATGGCCACAACTATAATTCAAAACACTATCAAAATGTCTTATTAAAACTCGCTAGGTGTATCTCTCATCTAGCGCAAAGCATCGATGCTCCATACCTCGATCAATCTGGAACAAGAACATTCCAACCACACAGGGAAAACAGAAATTCATAAAATCAGTACAAACTGAGTAAGGCATCTAACCTCCGTAAAATTCATAAAACACACCTTTTAAAGAGGTTTTATTTATTTCGAAATTCATTTTCAATGCACAAGTAGCAAATAATCATATAAGGAAAAGTTTTGGAATAATCTCCAAGAGTATCAAAATCAATTTTACATAAAAGGGTTCATTTAGAATAATTCCCATTAGTGACAATCAAGAACACATAGAAGTGTCGTCTTTAGAGAAATAAGAGAGCCCACTAGTCGGTAGCAATATACCACGACACTAGTGAATAATAAATAGAGCAGTAGAGAGCTCAGGCTTTAGTTTGTATGATGAGTAGATTCTAGCCATGGACTTATAAACTCAAAGTACGCATACCACCCTACGCACTCATACGCACGAATTAGGGCTTTGGGGATCGCCATCCCTGACCAAAATTATCGGTCTTAAACAGTCGGGATTTGGACACAACCCTAGTGATGACCCCTTGGGTTTGCACTTTGATAAATACGCTCTATTTACTCCCTTTGGCATAAAGGAGTCTTATTCTCTTATTAGGTAAGTTCAAGTACTTTCCATTCGAAAGAAAAGAGTATTTATAAAATTCATGACTTATATGCAAGTCTAAACACGATTTGATTTGATCTGATTTGGGGCCGCCCAATGCATAACATAAAGGTTCATGCCAATTGCATATTCTCCATGCATAACTCATACCATTTAAAGGTTCATAGTTTATCTCATGATTCCTTGAATCACATGCTTAATGATCTTTCATGAACATCAGATAACTCCCATGATATCATGCAATTTAGTTGAATCACTCCAACATGCTATATATAGAAACATGTGAGTCACATAACATATTTCATGTTCAAACATCATGATAACCAATTTAAAGAACATGCTCTCATGAAATATATTTTCTAAGCATGCACAATTAATCAAGCATATAATCTCATGCTATTCAATTAATTCGAAAATATGCTTCTAGAATACTATAAATCATGCAACGGATTTATAAGAGAGAAGGCATGCTCAATTCCTTATAAACGCTCCTAACGAAGTAAAGTCGCTAGCACGAAGGTCCTAAGTCTTACTCGAGATTTGCTACATAAAAGAGAAATTCCTAATTAGTAAAGGAATTGAAAATTTCTTAATTAAGAAAAGTACATTCAGAAGGTGCTCAATAGGTTCACTATACAAGATGCTAAGTCCATGGAGACTCCAATGTAAATCAATCTCAAATTGTCAAAGGAACAAGCACCGTCTACAAATGAGGAGAAGGAATACATGAGTCATGTTCTTTATGCCTCAGCTGTTGGGTCACTAATGTATGCAATGGTCGGTACAAGACCAGATATAGCTCATGCAGTGGGAGTTGTGAGCAGGTTTATGTCCAATCCCATGAGAGAGCATTAGGAGGTCATGAAGTGGTTATTGAGGTATTGAAGGGCACTTCAAAAATGGCACTTTGCTTCAAGAAAAATGAGAAAAAATTGATGAGTGTGGATTGATAGTTGTTTTCATGTGAAAATCGCACTCATCCGATATTGTTTCGGGATAATAATACTACCTCCGTTCTCAAATGAAAGTGACGCTTGACTTTTTGCGCCGTTTTTGACTCAAGGCTACACTTCATTTTTTTGGACAATAAAATCTCCAAATTTGACAAAAATATCCACTTGCATATCCTTCATGTATAAAGTGTCACAATTATCTTTTTTAAGGGAATTTGGGTAACTTTATCTCCCTCCAAAAGTGGGGAGATGAATAGTGTAGCGTCACTTTCATTTGAGAACGGAGGGAGTATCAGTTCTTAGGAATTTTTATGATTATTTTGATCTGGATAACTTCTTGGGGTATATTGTGTTTGCTTAGTGTTTTTAGGACACTTTGGACACCCCATGGCCACGCAGATACTTTGATCGAGTCACAACAAGTAGACTAGAAGGCAAGAGGGAGTTTCAGACGGTCGAGACTTCCCGCCCGACCGGGCGGACCTGACATTGAATTTCAGCAATCACGTTCCGCCCGGCCGAGCGACCTGTAAACGGCCAAGTTAAGTGCTTTTCAATGCCCCGTTTAAGGCTATCATTAGGAGGCTTTTGGACTTCGTTGGAACATCGTTTGGGCTTACCAGAGAAGCTCCATGATTGATTTTGAGAGGGGGATCCAATTCTCATCTCTTTTCTTATGCTTTCAAGTTCAATTTAGTTTAGAATTCTCAAACACTAGTTTTAGTTAATCGTTATTGTAATCAGCGATCGTCGGAATTCTCGTTCAACCTTTATTAGTGAAGTAATTTTTTGGTTTTA
Source organism: Mesembryanthemum crystallinum (assembly GCA_030267885.1). Classification (NCBI taxonomy): domain Eukaryota; kingdom Viridiplantae; phylum Streptophyta; class Magnoliopsida; order Caryophyllales; family Aizoaceae; genus Mesembryanthemum; species Mesembryanthemum crystallinum. The sequence continues at coordinate 9,110 of BSSO01003908.1, forward strand.
TCTCTCTTCCCTACTCTCACTTCCCTCTCTTTCACTTTTAGTATTACAATTCTTCATTATTTGTTTCTTGGTTATTCATGTTGGTTTTAATTCGTTTGAAGTTCTTGTTCAAATCAATTACCATGAGTAGCTAATTTTATTTTTCTAGGGTTGATTTAGCTTAGCCTATAAATTGATTTGATATTGGGATAATTCGCTGTTGGCATGCCATCGAAAATCGTTGTATGTAATTGTTATAAACTCTTGTTGATTCATTGTTCTTGAAAAAGGATTATACTTAACTAAAGATGATTGAAATAAAAATGAAACGGGATTGTTAATTATTGGGTTTCTATCAATTGCCTTGTTCTTCTAATCACGAAAGTAGATTAGGATTTCATGTGAACATTTGGATTGGTTATGTTCTTAATGCTACTTGTTTAATCCCATGAAAATAGGTGATTTTACATTGATGATTTTGGCCTAAAACTGTTCGAAAGAGAGTTTTAGGTGTGTTTATCCGTCCTTGCAAATGATTGATTTAGCATGCTTGTTAGATTTATCCCTTCGTTAGATTAATTTAGCTAAGTGAAATGAACCCTAGGCCTTTTATTTGTTGGTAATCCTTTTAAGTAGTCAATCTTTCTAGTTAGATAATTCTCCAAAATCGTGCTTGATTTGCCTAGATAAACGAATTTATAGAATTTGGTACTTGAAACAATTGCTCCCTGTAGATCGATATTTTATTACTATTTCGATAATCCCGTACACTGCGGGGCTAACAAGTTTTTGGCGCCGTTGTCGGGGAGTAATGTTTGTTTCAATATCGAAATTGAAAAAATTGTCTAAACTAGGCTTTTGTTTTTATCCCCCATAATGTCAACATGTTGGGATCAAGTGAGTTATGGTGATTATCATTCGGATTCATATGATTATAACTATGATACCGGTTTCTAAAATTATGGTGATATGAGTGTTAATGAATATGCTAGCCCTAATGCTTCGTGTGATTCATATGGATATGTTCGTCATGAGTGTAGTAGCCATCAATTTTATCATGAACAAGCTAACCATGACCACACCATCTACCAAGGTAACCAATATAATTTCTGTTTTGATGACTACATTCTTGGTAGGTGTGACTATCCCAATCCCTGACATGGAGATTACCAAACTCTTCATCCCCCTCATTTGCCCACATCAAATTTGGAATCGATTCTAGAACAATTCATTGTGATTCAACAAAAGGTGAATGAAGAAGTGAATGAATCTTTAAAGGCACTTGCCACCAAAGTTGATGAGTTGTTTGAGACCCAATTAGCTCTAAGGAATCGTTTGTCTTCATCTAAAGACTATCACGGGGACGGGGTTGTTGAAGAGTCAATGGAGAACAAATTTTCGGATCTTGAGAACCATAATTCATTCTCCACCGAATGCATTAACATGATCCCTTCTCCAATCCTACATCCTCTCCATGATTCCCCTCCCCCACCGCTTAACTCCCTTGTTATCATCTCGAAACTCGTTGATATGATTGTAATCCATAATTCATGTACACATTGGGTTGATAATCAAATTATGAGTAGCATGCCTAAAGCGAGCCATAGGGATGACATTAAATTGATTGAATGGGAACCTTTTCATTTTTATTCTTTTGACTTTTCAAGAGCATTTGACAAATTTGAGAAATCATTTATTTTTTATTATATATTTGTGATAATGGTTTCTCACTTATGTCTCAATGGGATGTGTGCAAGTGTGTATCACAAATTGATAAGGGTTTTGGCTTTCTATGATGACCGAATCAAGGAGATGCTGAATGAATAACAAAAGGATCCACCCTTGCTAACCGGTGGGGCCTTGTGAGTACTTCTCTTCCTTTCTTTCTCTTCCCCCTTCATTGTCCTCGTTTCTCTCACATTGAGGACAATGTGACATTCAAACTTTGGGGGAGGTGATTCTTGATGCATATATGTAGTTCATTTGCATTTGCATATAATATCTTGATAGGTGCATTTTTATTTATTGTCTATCATTTGCATACATTATACTTTAAATATTACATGCATTCAAAAAAAATGAAAAAGAAAATACAAAACAAACAAAAAGGAGACATGACCCTTGAAAGATGATTGAATACTTTTATAGGTTTATTCCGATTTCATATTAATCAGTTGGCCTAAAACCGTTCGAAAGAGAGTTTTAGGTGTATTTATCCGTCCTTGTAAATGATTGATTAAGCAAGCTTGTTAGATTTATCCATTCGTCAGATTAATTTAGCTAAGTGAAATCAACCCCCGGACTTTTATTTCTTGATAATCCTTGTTAGTAGTCAATCTTTCTAGTTAGATAATTCTCCAAAATCGTGATTGATTTGCCAAGATAAACGAATTTATAGAATTTGGTATTTCAAACAATTGCTTCCTGTGGGTCGATATTTTATTACTACTTTGATAATCCCGTACACGTGCGGAACTAACAAAAGTTAGAATGGTTCGCTGACGCAGATCTTAGTGGAGATGTGGATTCAACCAAGAGCACATCCGGGTATATCTTCACTATTGGTGGTACAGTGGTTAGTTGGATGTCAAGGCTCCAAACGTGTGTCTCTATGTCTACGACGGAGTCCGAGTATGTGGCCATGTCTGTGATACCCCAAATATTTCTACATCATTTACTATTATTTCAGAGGATTATTTGAAATCATTATCGTTCAATTACACGATAATTCTCTTCTAAGGATTTTATTTTAAATTATTTGATTTATTTGAGAATTATGTAAGGAAATTGAGAATTATGTTGTTTATTATTAGACATGATTTAATTAGAAATAAAATTATTTTATATGATTAAAAGGCCTTACTCCTTGTTTTAATTAAATTGGGCTTAAAAACCCGATTAGCTTAGAGAAGACAATTGGACTAGAGAGTGTGGGCCTTATGATTGGGCTTAGATTAACTACGGAAGCCATAGTCAACCCCAATGCCTATATAAGGAACCCATGGGATTCATTATTCACTTTACAATCCCCTAAAACTCTCCCTCACTAGATAATTACACTTTCTCTCTCTAGAATTCCCCTCTCCCTCTCCTTGGCTGAGATGCTTAGCCATGTAGGGCAAATGGGTGGCCAGCTAGGCCGCACACCACCCTCTCTTTCTTTCTCATCTCCTTTCTCTTTCTTTTTCTTTCTTTCTCTCTCTCGCCGTGCCTCTCTCTCCTCACGCGCAGCTGCTGGCGACCAGGCCGGGGTGGCGCCACCCCTGGCGTCGCCGGCGACATCTGGCTCCGGCCATAATGATGCCACCAGGGATGGGCCCCAGCGGTGGTCCCTCTACCTCCTCTCTTCTCTCTCGCCTCACTCTCTCCCCTCTCACACGTGGCTACCAGCCACGGCTGGCCGGCCAACAGGCCACCGCCGAGCGACTCTGAGGGTCTGATGGTGGCCGCAGGTGGTGGTGGTGATGAGAGGTGGTGATGGGTGATGGTGGTTGTTGGTGATTTTGTGGTTTTGCTTTTCTTGGAAAATAAGTTAGGATTTTGTTTCGAAAAATAAATTGTTTTGATTTTATTTTTGATAAAGATTATATCTTTTAATTCTAAAAACTAATTTCAGTAGTTAGAAATTGTATGTTGTGATTTTTATGATTTATAATTTCTGGAAATATTTATTTAAATTTCAGATTTGAATTTGTTTCAAAAGATGGTATTTTTGGGTGTTTTGGTGAAATTGGGAACTTTCTAAAGATTGATTTAGGAGTGGTAAAGTTTCCCTAATCATCTAACCCTAATTAGAGAGTCCGAATTACTCTAAATCATTAGAGTTGTGTTTTCAAAAGATTTCTAATTTAATTAGAAAGGTTTTAGAGTTTCCTATTTCTATTGGATTCTTTTTAGGAAATTTCCTATTTTCAATTATGGAAAGATCTTTATCCCCATTTTCAAATTATATTTTCTAAGTTATTTTTGTGTAGAAAATCCCGTGTGAATGACTTATGACCTTCGTGCTAGCGACTTTACTACGTTTTAGGAGCCTTTTTAAGGTACTGAGCATGCCTTCTCTCTTATAAATCCGTTGCATGATTTATAGTATGCTAGTGCCATGTTTTCGAATTAATTGTATAGCATAGATTATGTGCTAAATTAATTAATAGCATGATTAGATAATCAATTGCATGATGAAATATGCTTTTCTAAATTGATTTTCAGTTATTATAACATGAAATATGTTACTTAATTTACATGTCTTTGATATATAGCATGTTGAATTTATTAATGGTCATCTACATGCAGTCATGAGACCTTATGTTGTTGTACATGAAATATCATTCATTAAATGGTTAAGAATTTATGATTTTCAGTTCATATACCTTCGCATGGTAGCCGAAACTCTATCAATTTTTATACTCAATAGCATTAACTATTATGTTATGCTAGGGCGATCCCAATTCATTAGTTTGACTTATAGTCTTAAGTTTTCAAAATAAATCTTTTCCTACATATGGAATTACTTGAAATTGATTAATAAAGAGAATAAGACTCTTTTAGGCCAAGGGAGTAAACAGAGCGTATTTATCAAAGTGTAAACCCAAAGGGTCATCATTAGGGTTGTGTCCAAAACCCGACTAAGCAAGACCGATAATGTTGGTCAGGGATGGCGATCCCCAAAGCCCTAACACGTGCGTATGAGTGCGTAGGATGGTATGCATACCTTGAGTCTATATGTCCATGGCTAGAATCTACTCATCATACAAACCAAAGCTTGAGCGCTCTACTGCTCTATGTATTATTCACTAGTGTTGTGGTATGTGGCTACCAGCTAGTGTGCTCTCTTATTTCTCTGAAGACGACACTTCTTATGTGTTAGTGGATTGTCACACTTATGGGAATTATTCCAAATGAACGTTTACATGGTTATGTGCATCAAAAATGAACTTTGAAATAAACAAACCTCTTTCAAGAGTGTGATTTATGAATTTTACGAAGTTTGGATGCCTTACTCAGTTTGTACTAATTTTATGAATTTCTATTTTCCCTATGTGGCTGTAATGCTCTTGTTCTAGGTTGATCGAGGTATGAGGCGTCGATGCTTTGCCCTAGTTGAAGGATCCACCTAGCTAGTTTATTTCAGACATTTGGATATTCTTTGAGTTGTGGTTTGGTGGCCATATTTGAGGCCTTTGTAATAAGTCTAGTACTTTGGTTAATTATGGATTTCACTTAATTCTCCTATTTAGACAAGATGGTTTGTTTTCAGTAATTGTGTTTGCTCTTTAAATTAGCCTTAACATTTGACATTCTGGTTGAATGTGGTGGTCAATGCCCCATATTCATTAGTTGCTTTTCCTAAATTCAGGAGTAGTGAGTTTGGGGTGTGACAATGTCGGAGGCCAGTAAGAAGATGGTTTGGCTTAGTGATTTGGATCGGGAAAAAACAACAATGTTGTGCTCTTTTCAGCAATAGTCAAAGTGCAATTCAATTAGCGAAAAAACCAATGTTCCATGCAAGGACCAAGCACATTCGATGCAAGTATCATTTTGATCGAAGTTTGGTTGATAACAGTGATTTGTGCGTGGGGAAAATTTTGGGTTCTGAAACTCATGCGGATATACTCCTTAAAGGGGTAAGTGTTGATAAGCTGAGGTTGTGTCGAACCTCAGTTGACCTCCGTTAATTGATGTGAGGTGATTGATGTACTAGGTGGTTAGATGGATGGTTTGTGGTATTGAGGCATCGATAAAGGCATTTGACATGGGTTTACGGCCTCCAAGTGAGAGATTGTTAGAGAAGTGGAGTTTGTAATCCGAAGTTGGATGATATGTGCTTGTAGGTACATATGCCCAGGCATGCAAAAGTGAACAGTATTCTGACCCGGGCGTGCACTCACGACAGAAGCTACGGGAGTGTGATTCTATCTTATGTCCAGTCGGGTAAGATATGCATGTAAAGTGGCTCAGGTGGGCACTTGTGTCAGTGATGATTTGCTTGATTGAAACGGCCGATGTGTCACACCCCGAACTCGCTAATCCCGAATTTAGGAAAGCAGACTAACAAGTCCGAGGCATAGACCGCCACATCCAACCCGAAGGTCGAATGTTAAGGCCAATACAACGAGCAACACAGCTACTAAACAAACCGTCTTGTCTATAGATGAGAATTAAGTGGAATCCATAATTAACCAAAGTACTAATCTTATTACAAAGGCCTCAACAAAACATGGCCACAAACCACCATCCAAATTTCTAATCAATTGTCTTAACCAAAACCCGCTAGTGTATCCCTCGACTAGCGCAAGGCAACGACGCTCCATACCTCGATCAACCTGGAACAAGAGCATTCCAGCCACACAGGGAAAACAGAAATTCATAAAATCAGTACAAACTAAGCAAGGCATCCA
>BSSO01003909.1:0-15485 GCA_030267885.1 Mesembryanthemum crystallinum
TTAGATGACACCTTTTAGAGTAAAATTTCCATGCATAGCACGGGTACAGACTAGTAGATTAAAAAAGATTTCTACTGCATAGAAAATTTCAATATTCTCTATCTTTCGTTATCGATATGGTCATTTATATTGTGAACGATTCTTGCTTTCCTTTATTATTATTATTATTTTTTTAATTTTCCACTTTTATTGATCTTTCATTTCTATTTTTGTGTCACGTCAAAATTTCACATGACAATTCACATACTCGTCAAAGTTTGTCGCTAACGACTAAATTTACATCATTTTGTGTGTTAGTTCAATAAATTTGTGTCAAGTTTACAATTCTCTAACATTTGTGTTAAAAATCTCTAATAAGTAAAAGTTGGTGTTATTTTACCTAAATTTTCTTTCTATTAATGAAAATCTCCTGCCCTCGTTTGAGAAAACATAATTAATACTATTTGTTATTTTCTTTTTTGTTGGAAATTAGTATTCATTAATTTAAGTTACATACTTCACTTCAACTAACCACAAGAGGCCTTAGTATCGAGGCTAGTATTTGTTTGTCTGCTTCATGAACAATCCTTGGCCCAACCAGTCATTGCTGATAAGGTGGAGCAGCCCAGCAAGTCATCTCAATTCATATGACGATCCAACGAGAACATTCTCGAAATGGTTAAACTCATACATCCACGTCAGCCCTAGTAAGGACTCTGTTAGCCGCCAATACTAATAAAAGTCGCCCCATTTGCATTTCAGCCGCATCCATTACTCAGTGTCACACACAGATAAGCAACGAGAGAGATGTGAATCATGGGAATCCATGCGAGGGGAACTCTGAGACTCAGCTCAGAGAATCTGTCAAATGTTTTGCTTAGCTATGAAGATCTTCCTGCTTACTTCATCAAAATCAACCGATCAACTGATCGATCGTGATTTCTCCGTCTAAGTGTTTTGGGTAGCGATCTTCTTTCATCGTGCAATGGCGGTTAAATCGATCATCAATTGTTACTGCCGTTTGACGACGAGTAAGTAATTAGGCTACTAAATGTTACTGTCGTTTAATGACGAGCAAGTAATGATGTGAAATATTATCGATGATAACGCGCTATATAATATACGCTCCCGAGGCCGATGGGAAGAAGCTAATTAATTTTTATATGTAAAGTAAACTCTTGGTAATGAAAGAACGACCCCCAATGTTATTACCTATACATATACATGTATTTATATGGGGAGAAGCTACCTATACATATACATGTATTTATATGGGGAGAAGCTAAGACAATATAACAGGTATCGCAAATTTGTATTTCATATTTTGTATCATCACAATTTGTATTTCATAATTGTATCGATTTTTGAAGCTTTGTACCATGCTTTAGTTTGGAATGCTTTCGTTTTTGTTCTATTTTAAATGCTTTTGGGAAATATGAATTTTGGGCAAAATCTATATTTTGCCAGACAGTTCTGGTCTAATTATAGCATATTTTCCAATAATATGAACTGAACAATGGACGACCTGTACTTTTAATTGCGATGCCATTATTTCAATAACACTTGCATTTAAGTTAAATAAAATTTATTAAGTTACTGGTTATATGAACAGAGTGTTATACAAATGTTTTAATGGTCATCACATATCCAACATTTTGAGATTAAGGCCTTAACTTTTCATATAATTTGCTTAAATCCAGAATTCATATGCATCTGAATAGGGTCTTTCGAATCTTGTCAATGAATGTCAACTTATATAGAAGATTTCAAGTATTCCATAGGGAAAGTCACCATTTCCTTCATCTCATCTTTCGATCTCGAACTGGTCCTCTTGGGATTTTGGCAAGGATTCTGGTATCAAACTCCCAGTACCATCGCTGTATAGCTCGAAATGCTTCCCCAGTTATATGATCAACTTCATCCTCGTATCGCTCATACAGAAATGGCAGTATTTGCATGCAGATATAGCCTTCAATCAATGGAATCACACAATCAAATTTCTGGCTCAAGTAAACTTGTATGGTATAGTAGTAGTGTACTAGAGTGAGGATAGGTTATGCAAAATCTTACTTATGTACAGAAGATTCAGAGAGCTGATGTAGTTTCCAACCACTGACAGTATCAGCAAAAACCCAATTGCCTAAGAATGAATCAGGAAAGATTGATTGTGTTAAACCCGTTCTTAAAAATGTGAACTTAAGGTCACTAAATTAGGCCACATTACCAGAAAGAATGACATAATATCCTTCCCACAAGCAACATCGAGCAGCTTACACAAGAACTGATTTAGTCGCGCGTGAAATTCAACAGCCGCTTGTTGGAATGCTGATTCGTGCACCATGATTTCTGGGATATCTGGTACATTCCTGTATGATTAATCATAGCAGCTTTCCGTTTCAGTAAAGATGGTTTTATAGTAGAGCAATTAAGCTTGGATTCATGTTAATAATTCGGTTCGAAGAAGAAATATATACCATCTGAATAGTTCAGCAAGTGTGCACCAAATGAAGAAGACTAGCATGGTAGTGATGGAAATGTGACAAAGAAGGCTTACAAAACTGTATTGAATGACCTCAAACAGAAGCCATATCAGGGTAATGCTGAGTAAAAGAACAGCTGATAGTTTCGGGTTCCTCCATAACAGGATATGTGCCACTGCATTTATCAAATAACTTCAAGCTAATCAGGGGTCAGGTAATGGGCATGCTTCTTTTAAAGAATATCTGATTACCGGTGGAGCTTTTCTTACTACCTCCGTCTTCATTCATCAATGTATTATCAAATTACCAATCTTACCGCCGTGGGATTCAGGAATCATAAAATGAAGATGCGCCGAATTACTAGATGGGTATGTTTTATAACCACCATTTGTCATTTGGGTATTTAAATAAACTTCGATATTAAATGAGTATTTTTAATGGACTAAATGTGCACATGGGCACAAAAAATCACCGCTGATGACAAAAAATAATTAAAAAAATTCATTTATCCTACTCCCTCTGTCCCTAATTAAAAGTGTCACTTCGTAATCCGCAACTCACATTGATGTGAGTTGCGGATTACGAAGCGATACTTTTAATTAGGGACGGAGGGAGTATTTTTTTTGGTACTGAAATGCATTTTTTTTAATTTTCTTATTAGGTTTATTTATCTTAAATCACTTTAATCTCTCAGAAAAACCCTTAAGTCCCTTTTTTTCTCTCTCTGCTCGTTAAGAGTATTGGGAGTTAAGGGGTGTTTTGGGGATTAAAATGATTTTGGTTAAATAAGCCTAATAAGAAAAATGCATTTCAGAACCAAAAAAATTAAAAATAAAAAATAGCATAAATGAATTTTTGGTCATTGATGGCGACTTTTTGGGCCTACATGCACTTTTGGTTTATAAAAAAGTACTTATTTGGCACAAGAGTTTTTTTTAAATACCCAAGTGCCGAAAGGTGGTCATAAAAAATACACATTTGGTAATTCGGCGAATAAAGATGTATAGTAGAGCTTCAACTATCTCAGGTATGCACTATTGCCTTAAAATAATTATTTTCTTTCTAAATTTAAAGAAAAAAAAACACTACATATAATATAAGTATGCACTTACATGCCCGTGGTGTGATGTAGATCGCCATTAATTCTTACAAATGAATAAAGATATAACATAGCATCATTATTGTATCTTTATTTTAGTAAAAGAGTATATATACGTATATACCTATAAAACATTCTTAGATTGATTAATTCACCATGAGTAACAGTCTTGTACAACTGTCTAATCGTTAGACAACCCAGTCTAACGGTAATTTTTCGTAATTTAGGGGTGACTTTTAAAGACTTAGGGGTGACTTTTTACAACTTATGGTAATTCTATAAAGTTGTGATAAGTTCTAAGAAGTCACCCCTAAATCGCCAAAAATAGCGCTAAATTGCGAAAAATCACTCCTAAATATAGTCATCTAACCATTAGACTGTTGTACACAAGAATTTATGATTTATCATAGGCATTCCAATGATTCCATCAAACATGTGACATTATTGAAGCTGTAATGAAGCTATGTCTCAGGAAGGGAGCTTTCATATGAAATGGCCTGCAGTATCAGAGCGTAATAGGCATCATTCTACACAAGTGGCGGCATCACCCAAATGAGTGTGATCATGCATAAGGATAGAATAGGTGAGCTTGGACTTAGATATGGGGAACAAACTCTTTTAATTTGGTCATACTTCTTTAATATCTCCTGTCTTGTTTTTTATGTTCATGGTTTTGTTACCTTTGTACTACTATCTTCATTTTTGAACACACAATTGGGTGGATGTTAAAATCTCACACAATTGATAGTAATTAAGGAAACTCAAAATATGTTGACAGTTCTGTAATCCAATTTTGTTCTTCCTTTGAATTTAAAGAAATTTAAAACGGGAAGTACATATCCCAAAACTATATAGGCGCAATATCATGTTCATATTAAGAATTATCTAGTAGTAGTACTAATCTAATATGGAAACATGAATGAATAGTACTAAAAAAAAATTTCAATATGTTTGCATAAGCAAATATCATTGAATTACAGTGAAAGGATGGATAACAAATGATAAGGTGGTGGGATGCCATTTAAAATTCTGTAGTTTTGAACCTTTAGTAGATATCATCAATTAGATTCAATTCTAATATAATTATTTTAGTAATTCATGTGCTTACAAATTTATTTCAAATCCCCAAATTTTAAATTTAAATTAATATGCAAGAAACCAAAATAATTATTTACTCATTGAAAGATATTTTGATATATAAAAAAATTCAAGGATTCACAAACCTTTTCCACCTCCAAGAACTTCATGTATGGGCCTTTGGCGACCAAATAGCCTTGATGGAATTGCTTCATTATTATCTTCAAAAGATGACATTTTTCAAAAATCTTTAGGTTTGTGACACTTGGAATGAGGAATATATACTAATATTGAGGATGTTGGGGTTCTATGCTTTGTATCCAAGAAAGATATATTATATGGTATCGCAAATGGAGGAAGAAAGGAATGCCTTGGGGAATGACCCTGAGTCTGACTGCCACATTTGTTAAAACACATTATGCAATTTTTGCATTCTTGATGATTCTATTATTCTAATCCAAATCTTGCTTTTGTGCTTGCACAAATCTTCATTGTTAAATTAATTAACAAGGTTTAACAAGTGAAGTTAAGTAAGCCTTTTCATAATCTTCCTAATTGGTTTGTCAGTGTTTGGCCTTAGGTTCGATGCAAAAGAACCTCTTGATTCTTGTACCATACTGGAACTCTCCTATAGATCCGTTTGTTCTAGGTTTTATGGAAGTACAACTTCTTCCTTTTACATTCTTTCTCCCACTCTCATATTTGTTTGTCTCTTGTGACTGGATCTCTCGCGGGATCCAATCACAAGTTAGGGTTTGAACCTGACAACATTATATTGTTCAAGATTTATCTACTAAATTTTAAAACAAAAACTATGCTTCGTTCTAGTGAAGTAATATACTACTTCCTCCGTCCCGCAATTACATAGTCAAATGAAAAGTGGAACTAATTAGTTTAAAAAAAAAAAAAGTTAAAACTTTTCCCATTTTGACTCTGGAAGTGTTTGAGTATTATATTGTGAGTGTGGTAAATGCTTCAATGGTTTTCTTATTTTTAGAGAGGACTAGAGGAGGGGTAGGTAGATATGTGATAGGTTGGGAGAATATTTTATTGAGAGGTGATAGATAGTGGAATATAAATGAGTGGCTATTACAGACATTTCCCCCTTTATTTTATGCCAAATAAGGGAATGTTAACGTAATTGTGTGACAAACAAATTTGGTACTTTTGAACATAATTGTGGGACGGAGGAATGTATAAGTTTTAACTTGTAACCCTTTTTAGCGAAGTAATAATTTATTCTATGTCGCAGAGTATTGTGAGAACACAAACAATCAATAACGGCTTCTCAAATTTGTAGCGTTCTCTCACAACTCGTTTTTGAAAACACTACTTTTGCTCTTGCTTTTGAAATTGCCTTCAGAGAGGATTAGATGAACATAGCAGGAATGAACTATGATTAAGATCGAACATGCTAAGAAAGGAAGTAGCCACATAGTTTAAGAAAAACACAGAACCATTCTGATGGGACAACATGTACATCTAGACAGATGCCATATTGTGTTAATTTGCACCCCATTCTTGAATGGGAAAATAACTTAAATGCCCCAATACCAAAAGCTTACTCACTTGTTGGTGACAATGGCCTCTACTAATTTAGATCTCGATTATTGTCATTAAATTAAGGATTTTTTGTGCGAAACACCCTTATAAAATGGGCTTTTTGGAAAAAACCCCCTTATAAAAAAAAAAAATTGTGGAGAACCCCCTTATAGAAACAAAAGGCCATGATGAACAGACTTTAAGCCGTTTGTTGACCAATTTAAATGAAGTTCTGACCAATTTGCCCTAATCCTTTAAGCACATATTATGTATTTTAAGCAAAATATATGCTTAAAGACTAAGGACAAAACGTTCAGGATGTCATTCAAAGTGGTCGGAAAATGACTTAAGGTGTGTTCGTCATGACGCTTTGTTTTTATAAGGTGGTTCCCCACAATTAAAATTTTATAATGGGATCTTTTTTCCAAAAAGTTCACTTTATAAGGGGGTTCCCACAAAAAATCCTTAAATCAACATGACCAGTAATATTCCATTTTGCCCAGGTCTTATATTTATCTATGCTAGTTTCCAAGCATAGAGCTAAATTAGAGGTGATCCATTTGCATGCCATTTAATCAGTTTCATGATGGAAAAAGCTGCAAAAACGTAAAATATTTACATGAGTTAAGATTAGTTATTATGGTCTAGTTAGCATGCTATTTACAAGTTCTTGCTATTTCAGTTATTTAATTACATGCTAATAAAACAATAAATCACTCAAAATTAAAAAAAGAAAAAACTTAGAGGTCGGTTACAGGTAGTTAGTTCTCTCTGTAGGTGCGAAACCCACCATTGTTTCGTAGCTTGCAGTTCCGGCCATGGGAGGAGGAAAGAGAGGGAGACCTACAAAGCAATCAAAAATTTCTCAACCAGAATCGAAAGACGAATCGAATGACCCCACAAAGACGGGGGGAAACGAAGGAGTGGGTCGAAACTAAGAGATGAAGATCGCTTCTCTGAAGCCACAGATGATGCAATTGGGAGATTTTCTGAGTCCAGATCTAACAAGGATGATTGGAGAGCATAGTAGAAACAACAATGGAGGTAAGCAATGTCCACTTTCGGCTGAATTAGTCATTCTGGGTTTTGCTTGTAATGAGAATGAATATACTCATGTGTCGAAATGTAACCCTAATTCATCACCGATGAGTTGGGCAGATGAAATGAGTGAAAAGGATGATAAATCTAAAACAAATGATAAAGAGGAAGAGGAAATTGAGGAAAATAATGGAGAATTCACCAAGAACCCACAAAGGAAGAATACATGGAAGAATGCTGTCAAGGGTAATAGAGATCCTACTAAAGGGATGCCTCTAGACTACGTGCCTGGGGAGAATAAGGATGATGTTGTTAAAATGGAACTTGATGATCTTGAACTAGAATTTTGGAAATCTGCAGTGGTAGGAGTCATGATAGGAGGAGCTCCAAAAATGGAAACTATACATGATTCATAGCTGCTAAATGGAATCATGTGAATGCACCCCAGGTTATGTACCACAAGAAAAGATGGTACTATATCAAATTTGAGACAGTGGAGGATAGAGATGAAATACTGAGAGGGGACAGTCCCTGGATGGTAGGGAACAGAGCTTTCTTGTTGAAGCCTTGGAGCCCAGATTTTACCATTAAAAAAGCTAGTATAACTAATGTATCAGTGTGGGTGAATTTCCCAAACTTAGATGTAGAATTCTGATCAAAAAAAGGATTAAGAAAACTAGCAAGCAAGTTGGGTTTCCCCATGTTTGCAGACCAATGTACAGCAAATAAGGAAAAGGTATCCTATGCTAGAGTTTTAGTGGAAGTTGATGTATCAAAAGTGCTGAAATCTGAGATATCCTTCATCACACCTTTTGGAGAGGAAATGAAGCAGAAAGTGGTGTATGAGTGGGTACCATATTACTGCCATCACTGCAAGCAATTGGGGCATACTTCAGGCCAATGCAGATGGCAAAGGAGAAGGAGAAGAAAGAGGCAGGCATGGAACAAGATGTGGTGCCAGAAGCAAAACAGGCAAGATCAGAACAAAATGAGAGGTAAATGGGCAATGAGAAGAAGGGTACAGATGATTTTACAGTGGTGCAAAGAAGGAAATCCACTCCTAGTATTCCTAGAAGTACTGGGAGTACTGATAGAAGGACACAAGCAGATGCTATAACAATAGCTAGTACCTCAGCAACAGGGGTACAGGGCATAAGTGGAAAGAAAACTAGTAAAATGTCCTCAATTCAGGCTATAATGCAGAGTGCAAATAGGTTTATGTTATTGGGACGAGGAATACATGAGGAAGACACAAAATCGAAATAAGAAAACGGTGTAGCAGTAGGGGAAGAGGGGTTGGAAACTCCAAAAAAGAATCATGAAGATAACAAACTGGAACATTAGAGGCTGCAATGACCCTCTAAAGCTTCAAGAAGTTGCATACTTCTTGAGGAGCAATAATATGGATGTAGTAGGTGTGTTGGAAACTGGACTAAAAGAGAAGAACCATGAGCATATCTGGAGAAAATACTTTCCTCAATACAGAGGAATGCACAACTATTCTGCCCATACGAATGGGAGAATCTGGCAATTATGGGACCCTTATAATATTGAGATTGATCATCTGTTCACCTCTAGACAGATGATACATTGTAAGATAAAGTCTAAAAGAAGCAACTTCCAGGCACAAGTTTTGTGTATGTTGTAAATGAGGTAGATATAAGAAGGGAGCTATAAAGGGATATCGATAACATTCATAGCACATTAACAGAACCTTGGTTACTGTTAGGGGACTTTAATGTTGTCCTTGATCGGCAGAAAGAAGAAGCAATGTATGGGCTAGTATGGGAGCAAATGGAGAATTTCTAAATTGTGTGCAAAGGAATAATCTCAGTGATAAAACTGCAACAGGATGTGATTTCACATGGTGCAATAATCATCATGACTCCACCAGGATGCAATCTAAGTTAGATAGGGTTATGTGCAATGATATATGGCAGCTGCAAAGTATTCCGGCATCAACAAATTTCCTGCCCCCATGAATTTCAGATCATTCACCAGCAATGTTGAATAGGTAAGGTAACTATTTCTGAGCCAAAACCATTTAGATTTTTGAATATTTGGTGTAATGATAGAAATTTCTTGAATATTGTGAAAGAAGAATGGGAGGTTGAGGATAGGGGGGATTATATGAATGTTTTGATGGCTAAGCTCAAAAGGCTTAAGGGGAGACTGAAACACTTGCATAAAAATGAATATATCAAAGTGAAAGATTATAAACACAAGCTGACTGAGATACAGAACAAGTTGCAAGAAAAACCTGATGATAAGAAACTCATTGAAGAGGAGGCTGAGACCAAAAAGCAGTATAGCACCATGAAGAAAGCTGAGATAGAGGCCTATAAACAAAGAGCTAAGATTCATAATCTTAAGCTCAAAGATGAAAGCTCAACCTATTTCTATGCAAGAATAAAGCAAAGACAAGCTAGGAATAGAATTATGACAATCAAGGATGCTGAAGGGGTTGATAGGGATCCCTGAAGCCTTTATGAAGTTCTATACTGACCTACTGAAGAAAGAAGAGTGCACATTGAGCAGGAAATTATTGATAGAGGCCCCAAGTTATCTAATGAGCATGCTGAAACTCTGATAGGGGAGGTGACTGTAGAGGAAATAAAGGAAGCACCCTGGTTTATAGATGAAAATAAGGCACCTGGGCCAGATGGGTATATTTCAGCCTTCTTGGTAGATTGTGAAAGAAGTGTTCTGCAAAGCAGTTCAGGAGTTTTTCAGAATTGGTGCTATGAAGAGACAAGTTAATTCAACCTTTGTGACAATTATTCCAAAGATTGAAAACCCTCAGAATGTAACACAATATAGGCCAATTGCATGTTGTAGTGTGATCTACAAGACCATCACTAAACTATTGGCTAATAGGCTTCAACAGGTACTGAGTAAGGTAATTGGAGAAGAACGGGCAACCTTTGTTAAGGGGTGTGGACAGCGATTCCCCGTGAGACTTAGCGCCCCACAAAGGGTTTGGTGGATGGTGTGCGCATGCGGTGGACCGCTAGCGGGTCGTGTTTGCATGGTGTCTTGGTTGCTTTTGAAATGTCGTGACCTCGTTTATCATGTTTCGTTCGATTATTAGTCGGGGGACAATGCTTAAGACGACGCCACCATATTTTAGGTAATATGGAACTGCTTAATAAAGGGCTTGAACATGAATATCTAGAGAGATATCATGAACAAGCCGCTTTTGCGCACCATTCCTGTATGGGGAATAACTTCTTAGGCTCAATGGGAGAATGGAGTTCGGGAGTGTGAAGTCTATTCAAATGGAACAAAATCTTTGTAATTGTATTCACATGATGTTTAACATTTTGGCCCAATTCCTAGTTTATGCCTAGGTGGTTTATCACATATTATCTACCAATAATTGTATTTTAGCCAAGTGAATATGAGATTCATTTCATGCTTGATTTATTTAAGGCTAGAGACAAGTCTAGCCAAAAAATCACATGATGAATATTATCTAAGAGTTAATCACGATAATAAACATGTTATGCCAAAATAGAAAAATAAATGAAAAATGATGGAAAAGAGATCGTCACCAAAGTAGTGTGCCCTCAGGATAGCTCCTTGGATTAGAACATTTTTTGCTTGAGTATGATCTTGGCAAGATCTAGATCCTCTGAGGATTAAAGTGGGTGCTTGAGTTGGGTTCGATTTGGTGATGCTTGGGTTTGATTTGTGGTGCTTGGGTGCGATTTGTGGTGCTTGGGTGTGATTTGTGGGTTTAGGAATCCCTTAAACACTTGATATTAGTGTTTAAAGTCCCTTGGTTGCTCCTCTCTAACACAATGGTTTTCTTAAGAATGATTCTTTTAAAGAGATGTTAATTCTCTTAAAAAGGGCTCTTAAGTTTTCAAATGTGGTTTCTTGATTTCCAAAAGGTTCTCCCTTGAATGAAGGGGTTTAGGACGTATTTATAGGTGCCGAATTGCGGAAGGAGACAAGGTAAAACAGGTCCGGGACCACATGCTCCCACCGTCAGACTGGTGCTGAGACCGGCCTAGCGGTCTCATGACCGGTTTGGTGGTTGGAGCTTTTAGTTGTACGATCGTCTTCTAATTGGTCGAGAACTCAAATATACGTTGTACTTAAAAATCCCAATATGATATGTATCCATGGATCTGGGTCCATTTGAGATTCCCAGGGGAATTTGGGCGGATATTTGATCAATTTACCGCTCCATGCTCGGTTTTTTGCCTAAATATAAATACGTACATAACTTTTGATCCGTGACTCCGATTAAGGAGCCGTTTGAAGTTTTGGAAAACTTAGAGCAAGGACTAGAAGATGAGAGGAAAATATATGAGAGAGGAGCCAAGGTTGAGATCTTGCCTTTGGTGTTCATCATTTCCAAGTCGAATATTGTTAACGTTATCGGGCGGGGTGAGAACTTAAGAGACACCGATTAGGGTGTCTATAGAATCCTCCACTTTGATTGAGCTCTAGGGAATAGCGAAAGTCAAAGTAGTCTGAGACCCGTTTGGGATGGCGAGTCTGGATTGTTCCTGGGATGAACATGTGTGTTGAGGTGGTTAGACACCTGTTGAATGAGAGGAACAAATTGGATTTCGTTTTCTCAGATTGCTGTAAAAGGTTTGTCGAAAACTTGTTGTGTAAGTATCGAGTAAAATCGGGTTTAATGTGTGTTATGGAGAAGGTCCACCTGTTGAATGAGATGAACAAATTAGATTTTGCGCTCTCAGACTGCTGAAAAGGTTTGTCGAAAACTGCTTTGTAAGTACCAAGTAAATTCGGGCTTAATGTGTTAAAGTGAGTGACCATTTGTTGAACGAGAGGAACAAATTGGATTTTATTCTCTGAAAACGCTTGTCGAAAACCTGCTTTGCGAGTACCGAGTAAAATCGGGTTTAATGTGTGTTGAGGTGAATGTACACTTGTTGAATGAGAGGAACAAATTGGATTTTATTCTCTCAAACTGCTAAAAAGGTTTGTCGAAAACTTGTTTTGCGAGTCCCGAGTAAAATCGGGTTTTAAGTGAGCTATCACTTGTTGAATGGAAGAGACGGATGGACTACCGCTCTCCCAAACTGCTTAAAGAGTTTTGTAAGTGGTTTTCCACTTGTTGATTGAAAGAAATGGATGGACCACCATTCTTTCAAACCGCTAAAAAGTTGTAAAAGAATTGAGTTGTCACTTTTTGAATGAAAGAAATTGATGGACCACCATTCTATCAAAATGCTAAAAAGTTGTAAAAACATGTTTGGTGTTTAAGTGAGTTGTCACTTGTTGAATGAAGGAACGGATGTGCTACCACTCCCTCAGACTGCTAAAAAGTTTTGTGAATACGGAGCCAAGTCGGGTTTCAAGAGATAAAGGTTGTCGGAAAACCTGTTGTATATGTACTGAGCCAAGTTGGGTTTAAGGAGGTTTCATTTGAAAACTTTGTTTTGAAAGTATCGAGCCAAGTCGGGTTTAACACTCCGCGAGGGAGGCAAAAAGATTTGTAAAAGTAACCCCCCTTGACGGGGATGCTTTCAACTCGAAGTTCGCTCGTGCTCATGCCTTAAGAGTAGGATGCTCCTTGTTTTGAAGGTATTTTCTTTAATAGTGTAGGGTGCTCTATTCTTCGATTGTCCTTGCTTGATGGAGAGCTCCCGAGGCACACAAAGAGTATCATGCATGGAGTGTAGATAATGTGTTCGATGTACGAAAACAATATGCACGGAGCACATAGTGATAACATGAAGCATGAATGATGATACAAAATAAGGACGTACCATGCTAATATAACATGGGAGGAACCTTGTGAATGCAATATGAAGATATTAAGGTCGGACCATGCAAAGGTGAGATGATGCTAAGGACGAACCTTGTGAATGTGAATGATGATAAGGACGGACCTTGCAACATGAGATGACATTAAGGACGAACCATGTAAAACGGAGTAATACTAAGGACGGACCTTGTAAAATGGGATAAAACTAAGGACGGACCTTGCAAAATGGGATAAAACTAAGGGCGGACCTTGTGAATGTGTACGTGTGACGTGGGACGGACCCGACATGGGGCGGACCAGTGAAGTGCTCATCTGATATGGGGTGGACCCGTGAAGTGATCATGCAATATGGGGTGGACCCATGTGGAGATGGGATGCTAATGAGATGTTGACTCATGCAAGGTGTGATGTATGCAATGTGTATGGGCCTTTGAGGCGATGAATGCCTCTAAGATGTTATGTTGGTGGCTATGCATAAGCTCCATGCGACTCGATCATGAGGTGATGATGCAAGAATGATGCAATGTAGGGATGCAATGTTGGGGGAAGACGGACTTCTAAATATGGTATGATGAAAGATATGCAATGTTGGGGAGACGGGTTCCAAGTGATAGACGATTCTTGATTTTTAAAGAAATTTCATGCCAAGTGTCCCTCGAAAAGACAAGATTGTCATGAGGAGTGATGGTGTCACGGAGGTGAAGAAGGAGCCCCCACTTTAGAGTAGGATGACCAATGCTTGTAGTTTCTTCTAGTGTGGAAGACTCTGAGTCGAAGGATGACATTAACTTATGGTTGTGGGGAATGGAAAGCCCCCCGGTTTCGAATGGATTCGTGAAGTATCTCACCGTATACACAAAGGCGGAGAAGGCTTTGAAGGAACCATTGATCTAGAGATGCTATCTTTTAAAGGAAAAAGCCCCCAATTCGGAGTGGGGTAAACAAGCTCAATGTGCCTCATGCTAAAAGACTCGGGGTCCGCAAATGTTGGTGAACCATGATAAAAGGGATTAAAGCCCCCAATTTGGAAGTGGTACCCCGGAGGGTGCATTTGGTAGATGCCAGCTTAATGACTCGAGAGGTGATAGCTATATGAGCTAGAGTTTTGAGTGCTAAGACTGATCCGAGGTAGAGAGTCCCTGGTAGAAGTGTGTTGTTGTGAAGGGAATTCGGCTAAGTGCTAGAAAACGAAAATATAGGCGTTTCTTGGGAAACCATGTCGAGTTTGCAAGTTCGAATCCAAGTCCTAGGCTACACGAAGTGGTAAATCACGGAGATGTCAAGCCCTTAAAATTTTGAATTGTCTTTAGTGGGTGATCACGTAGGACCTTTAGAAGACTTATGTAATTGAGTGATTATTATGGCCGGGCCTCATGGAGGTTACCTACGTATCCAATGTGGAATCAGGCCGACATAGTTCATGGACTCATGTTTGTTTATGCCCTTAATTTTGCCTGGATCATTGTCTTGTGTGATCGTCCAGCGGGCTTGCCAATTTTGCGTGAGCCATTTTGAGTGAATGGACTTAGCCGGCGCTTGATGCCCTAACTTTTGCCTAGGTCGCCCTTGCGGATTTTCGGCCTAGCGGGTTGCTCTTTTTGTATTTTTGCCAAGGTGGACACACCTTTTGTGATCATACCTCTAGGAGGGCTTTGTGGTTGTAATGTTGGGCTAAGGTGTAGGTTGCCAAAAAAAGGGATATTAATGCTCAAAATTTCCATGATAAAGCCCCTAGTGTATTTGGTGTCACTCCTTGTTTCGAGAAGGTGGAATCCTCATTTTTGCTTTGGCCTTTTGTCTCTTTTGCTTTTGTCTCTTTTTTTTTCTTTTTTTTTGTTTTTCTTTTTTGGCTTTTTGCTTTTTGCTTTTGAATGTCCAACTTCTCTCATGTAAAGTGACACTGTTGCACACCCCCAGTCCCGAGGTTAAGGATTGATGTAGTTTGATAAATGAAGGGCAATGTGTTTAAGCTCAAATGGGTTGCAAATGTTGTTTTGTATTGTGGGTGAGAGAGGTGTAATGTAGGGTGCCACGATGAATGCCTCATGTCATTGGTATGATCTCAAAGGTGTGTGTCCCTTGCTTTTTCTTTTTGCCTTTTATTTTGGTCCTTCTCAATCAGTCTTTTGAGGTCCTTTGTAATGTGTGATCATGTTTAGCAACTGAGATTCATCATTGCGCTTGAAATCGTGGAGATGTAAAGAAAAGGCTCATTTCATTGAATGTAAAGGAAAGCATTACAATGCATGAAAAGAAAAGGACTTGGACTCGACAAATGAAAGAAAGGTAAAGGACACTCTAATATGGACTCGACTCAAACACTCTAAGCTCCGGGCTCATGGAGGAGAGATGATACCATCATCGATCAAGTGTTGGATCTTGTGCCTTAGGTGTATGCATTCTTCGGTGTAGTGGCCGTTCCCTTGATGGTAGCCGCAATATGCCTTGGGGTTCCAATTCTTCCCTCTCTTGATGGGGTCCGGTGTGGGACTGATTACCATGATGAGGCCTTCTTCGA
>BSSO01003910.1:0-15484 GCA_030267885.1 Mesembryanthemum crystallinum
GTTTTTGAAAGATAATTTTGGGACAAAAATATGGTGTTTTTGAAAGCTAATTACGGGACGGAGGGAGTACATGCTATTAGGCTATATGTTTGCCCGTTTTGGTAATACTGTGTAAGCAAAAAAACAGTCCTGGAGCGGTATTGGGTTTAAAAAAAATTGATACTAGTTTTTGGTCGTTAGTACTCATATTTGGCTTATCGATACTATTTTATAGACCACTGCTACATTCCGCCTGATATAATATTATGTGATGTTGATTTTGATTCTTAATCCTAAAAAAGCATAAATAAAAATAAGAATATAGTAATACTAAAGTGATAGTGTTAGCCAGAGCAGGCCCCAGCTGGGTTCTTTTTTCTGGTAATCAAAACACCACCGTCCTCTGTTCTCCCGGCACTCCCACCATCTCCATTCAAAACCTTTAAACGCCAACAAACATCACCGACCAACACCACCCCCTCCCTCTCTCCCGCCCCACCGGATTTTCTCTCTCCTCGCCATTGATTTTCACTCAAGATCTGAGAGAAAGAGAAATCGAGTTAATTGAATCATCCCAAACCATTCTCCCCCCAAAAATTAGGGCTAGGCCCTTAGTGTGCTTCCACACTCTTCGTCTGATCCATGGAATTGAATGCTTTGCTTCGATTGCGCTAGGGTTTTTTCAGATTTCGATTCAATCAATTTCATTTCGTTTTCACCTTTGTGTGTGAAAGAATGAAGGCCTTTGTGACCTGAATTAGAGCTTCGGTACGAGGTGCTGCAACAATGGCGGCGCCAAGGATTGTGATCGGTGACGATGGGAGGTTTAGAGATGAAGAAAGCGCGAAATTCGTGGATTCGCCGACGAGCAAGAAGACGAAATTAGAAGGAAGGTTCCCATTGTCGCGATGGGAGCTCGCTGCTGCTGTGTCTGTGTTTCTATTCTTCTCGATTGGATTGTTTGGGATTTATTTGAAAATGCCTTCTGCTGAGTACGGCAAGATTAAGTTGCCTCGCACCATCGCCGATCTTCGATTGCTCAAGTATCTTTCTTTCTCTATCTCACTTTAATTGTATATTTCTGCTCATTAGGTTAGAAAGTTGCACAACAATTTGTACTTTTTCTTCCGCAAGAATTACGTATCATTTATAGGAAGTGATGTGATTGCTGTTCTGCTGCGTGTATTAGATGAGAATGCATTATAGTATAGTTTTGTAGATGGGCAACTAGAACTGACATTCCTGTAGTCAAGTCACTAATCTTGTAAGTGGCATGTTCTTTGTTTGGAGATTTTGCACTTGCTCTTGGCGTTGCAGGCAACACATTACACGCATAAGGAAACTTGGACTCGTTAGTGTTATGCTTATAACAGTTATTTGGTGTGGGATTTTTCGATTTAGGATGTTTTCATTTTAACTGAAACATGCGGATATGAAGTGAAGTAAATCGAATTGAATAGATAATAGTATGTGATTGAAAAAGTAAGTTGGGAAATGTGTTCTGCTAAACTGAACTAAACTAAATGCATTATTGGTGAGTTGAAATGAATATGCCCTTAATTCTAGTGATCATTAGTATGCCTATTTGAATGTCTTAGATTGTGATGTAGACATGTCATAACTCATACTAATAGGTTATAGTGGAATGATTCCAAATGGGATCAATACTGTGTAATCATGAAATTGTTAATGATTCTGAAGATGCTTTGTTTCAGTTAAGTTTTTCATAAGAAACAAGGAACTCACTGGATAATTGTCGAAGCATGCATCTGTTTCTGGGTATGAATATTGTACATCAGGTTACACACATGAACACTGATATTTCTTTTTCTTTGTTACAAGTCCCTGAGGTGGGTTACTAATGCTGGAGCTTGCCACTCTAGTTGGTAGATTCAAAACGTGCTCATTTACTGCAAAACATAGCTTTGTTTTTTCATTTAGCATGCTTACAAATACAATTCATAGTAGGATGGTGTTACAACTACCTAGAAGATAATATGTGTAAAATTGGTCATGGGAATAAATGGAAAAACTGGTTTATATTGAGAAAACTTAAACACCAGTGAACTGGATTTTTTGTTTTCTGCATAGTTTCTTCAATATGTCTCTTGGAAGTTGGAAGTAAATTACTATTTGCACTTGCTCTCAATGAGTTTTGGCTTAGGTTGCTGTCTCCTTTTAGTATAGCTGCTTTCAATCTGAAAGAATGATTCTGATTACTGTCTAATGCTATTCACTGCACTTCAGTTTGTGAGATCCTTGGTTTGTTGCGTGAGTGAAATTACTTGTTTTGTTTATCTTTTGCACAAGTGTCTCTTGTGTCCTATGTTCATTGGATATTTTCTTTTGTACTTGCTTCAGAGACAATCTAGCATTGTATGCAAATGACCATCCAGCGCAATTCATTCTCGGTTACTGCTCAACATATATCTTCATGCAGACTTTCATGATCCCTGGAACAATATTCATGTCCTTGCTGGCTGGGGCTCTCTTTGGCGTTTTCAGAGGCCTTCTTTTGGTTGTGTTTAATGCTTCAGCTGGAGCATCTTCCTGCTATTTTCTATCTAAGTTGATTGGCAGGCCCATAGTTAACTGGTTGTGGCCTGAAAGGTTGCGATTCTTCCAAGCAGAGGTATCTCATTTTCAGAGATTTAAAGTTTCAATTATTCTCAATTACTCTGCTCCTTGCTGTCTTTGGTGATTACTTGTGTTTCTTAAGAATGACATATGTCTGATTATCTTTACAGATAGCAAAGCGCAGGGAGAAATTGTTGAATTACATGCTTTTTTTGAGGGTTACGCCAACTTTGCCCAATCTCTTTATCAATTTGGCATCTCCTATTGTTGATATACCGTTTCATATTTTCCTTCTAGCAACAGTTATTGGTCTTATTCCAGCCTCATTTATCACTGTGAGGGTAAGTGCCTACAGTGGATTCTTTCTTTCTCTAAACATCAGTGGTATTGTGCTTTAGCAGCTGGTTGTCTTGTGTGAGATTTTATTCCCATTTATATGGAGTATCTTTCCTTGGAATAAGGAAGATACATGGGTGGAAGTTGTATCAAAATGGTAGGAGGGATAGATGTACTTAACTATATTGGATTGGATACCAGTATACCACTAGTAAACTCAATGTATTAACTGAAACCTTAAATTGTGGATCATATGTGGTTATCGTGACTGATACAATCAATAAACATCTCATGCTCTACTTGCAAGCTATATTGTGTGTTATCTTTATTGTTAAAAGAATGTATGCAGGGATGAGAGTGAAGCAATATCCTAGCCACCACAGGCATTCCCTTTAAATTGTTATTTTGAAATTCAATATCATAATCCACTCCACCATATAGATGGAAATAACGAATAAGTACTAAATTAGGAAATCTGAAGGTTATCTATTTGGCCCTTGATGCAGATGTTTATTTTCACTTATATTTATGATGTTTTGGCTTAGCTGTGATATATATCTCATATTTTTTTAGGTTAGCATGTCATGTTTAAGTGCTTATTCTTGCCTTATTTCCTTTGTTTTTGGTAAACAATCATGAAGCAACTGTTTAATTTCACTTACATTTATGATCTTAAATTAGTTCTTCGATTTAGCTGTGATATCTCTCTCATATTTGTTAAGGGTTAGCATGTCATGTTTGAGTGCTTATTCATACCTTCTTCTTTCCTTGGTTTTTTGTAAACAAATCAGGCTGGCCTCGCCCTTGGAGAATTGAAGTCTGTGAAAGATCTATATGATTTTAAAACACTCGCTGTGCTTTTTCTCATTGGTTCGGTCATCATATTTCCCACTGTGATGAAGAGGAAGCGAACCTATGAATGAGTCTCTTATGGTCAGGCCTCTTGGTTTATGATATGAATAGATGCTGATGGGGATAAGGATCCGTCATGTTTGTACGGTTTTATGCCTTACACAGAGAGTTCTGCACAAGCATAGATTTATTTTCTGTCACCATTTCTGCAGCATAAGACAAGTCGAAACATTATGTATACAATCCAACTATCTCACTACCGTATACAAGAGAAAGCTACACTTCCCATTCTACACTCTCTGTGGTTACTGCTTATATAGACTACTCAAATGTGGATTTACTGGAGGTACAGGTCTGGCCATTCTCGTTTCAACTGCGATGAGGGTGGTGTGTTTGATGGCATGAATCAAAATGTTGATTGCTGCAGCGCATTACCTGTAGCTATATTTTTCAGAACTTTAGATTTGAGATGAAGCAGTATGTTACCGATATTTATTCGTTGTATGTGTAGAATTCAGTTATCATTTATTAATTATTTGGCAAATACTCTTGTTTGCCTCTGCACAAATTGTGAGAGAAGACAGCAGAAAAATGAAAGTCAACTGGGTTTTACCTGGTTAACCCAAACTGTTGTTGAAAATTTTGGGTAAATACCATTAAACTCAATTACATAAAACCGACATTTAAAAATATATACTAATAGGTTGAAGTACTAGATTTACCCAGTGGGTAGCTTATTCACTTGCCACATTTTTCAGTTTTCCATATCAATAGTTAGAGTTTGAAGTGCTTCACAAAGATTTTAATTCCCACAATTCAGTTTTTCATAATTTAATTAGCCAGCCAAAATTAAATTATTATGGGTCTAAATGGGAAATGACCATGCAAACCCTCGATGATTCACAATGTTAACAAATGTACAACAGTGACGACGTTAAAGCTCAGTCTCACTCATGAATGTATAGCTGCCTTTTACGGATCATAGCTCTGTCGTCGGAAAGATGTACATCAAAATCTGGTCGAGGCATACATGTACGAACATCCAAAACCTATCAAATTACACTTAAAACAACCTAAGTTTGGATAAAGCATGACTCTGATGGATTAGAACCAAGAAATAGACTAATGCTGCCAGCAAACACTGGAGGCATAGTTGTAAAGTAAACAAATTCTACGAATCAAGAGTAGAAGCTGGATAATCTTCATAGCCAGTGATCCCTGTTATCCTTATGCGCGTAATTGGCTGCAAAATGCAAATAAAAAACCAATTTTAGAACATTGTTAACAAGTTGTCCATGCATTACCACAAGAACAGCAAGTTCCAAACCAAATGTCAAAGAAAATCTGATACCTGCCGATGACCAATATTTCTTCTGTAATTCTTCTTCTTCTTATATTTGAAGACAATCTTCTTCTTATCCAGTAACTGAATGGACATTACCCAGTGTAAAGTCAGAAAGTCAGATTCTTGCTCAAGTTTTTTCCTCAGAAACAGAGGAGCAGAAGTGGAAACATCAAAAGGAGAGGGAGGGAAGCAGATAAAAAACAAGGTATTAAGCTACCTGTTCTTCTACAACAGCATGTACAGCAGCATTTGTGACAATGGGCTTTCCAACGTAGGTAGTATTTCTAGTTCCCACCAGCAATACCTTGTTCAGAACAATCTGCACGATCATCAACATTTTGGCGCTTTAAAAAAGAATCTTCAATAGACAACCATATACAAGAAGCAGACCACACATAAGAAAAGAGGTAACTGAAACAGAAAAAGAGGGAGGCAGTGGAAATTGCCATTTCGGAATTCAGATCACTTATGTAACTTTTTGCAGCAAGCCAAACTTTCATGGTGAACAGATGCAGTCACAAGGGATAGTCATGTAACAGAGGAAAATGCATGCTGAGATCACCATCAAATAGCTTAGGGAATCATGGACTGATGTAATAGAGATAAAAGCCATAGGAATAGGGCGTAACAGTCTTTGCTTCTGGCTACATGACATAGCTTTGCTTGAGAAAGTTCCCAAGAGCATGAAACTAAGCTTTAAAATCTTTTTCTAAGAAGAAAATAGAAATCCACACCATTGAACGATATAAGGGAAAACCACTACATGAGCAAAATCACAAGTACTGGGATATATCTGCTCCTGCTTTCAGGTTCATTGTTCAAGAAGAATTAAGCTTGAGCTATATTTTTGCTGCTTCATAACTGAAATGAGACAATTATACTTGAACAATATTTTTTGCTGCTTCATTACCACTTCTTGTCACAACCCAGTTTCTGCTTCATAATCCACATCTGTTACATCATAGACCGTTTCCATAGTACGAGTTCATGAAGGCTGATACCATGCAACTTTTTCTCTCTCCAGATTGAACATATGAATGACAACAATCAAGATAAAAGTAGAGCAGATTAAAATCCTCCATTGTTCGATGTTCAGTTCTATGACTAAGCCAAAAAGTTTGATCAGATACACTAATTTGCAAACTGATTAGTAACCCACCAATAACAATGAATGACAAGCAATGATAGACTATGTTGCAAAAAAAGGTGTCTGAGAAAGATGTCTGTGAAGCACACTATTGATTTGATTGGGAAAAACTAAATACTAGGGAAGGACTGTCAATCATAAAACTCAGAACAAGAACACAGGAAGAATATAGCTAAAAAAAGAGCGGAAAAAAGCCTCACCTTATCATTTGCACTGGCACCTTTGAGCTTCTGTGTGTTTATCCAGCGTCCAGGGATGACAATGTACTGCCGTGAACCAATCTGATGAAGAACATAATCCAGTAACCAAATTAGACATTAAAACTAGCAACAACATTGACAAATAACTCGACGCATAGATGAAACACATCAAATTAATCAATATGCCAATTGTTCACCCATGCTCAAACACAAAATTATGCAAAACAGTTCCCTTATAATCTCAAATTGCTCCAATCAATTCAGTGCATTACCATTCTAATTACCACAAATCACACACAATACCAAAAATCACATTCAAAACCTCATATCTGCTACCACCCAATTAGGTAAACAATTGAGCAATCAAACATCACTGAAGTCTCCAATAACAATAACAATCATAAAAATCAAATGGGCAACGATAAAACAATCCAAAAACAGGATAATATCATCTGGGTACCACATAAAATTAGCATAATTTCAAGCTAGACACCACAAAATAAGAAAGAAAAGAAATTTTACCCACCATGACAACAGCGAAAATCTCTTCGCGCACAGGAGCTGGTGCTGGTGTCTCGCCCTCAACCACCGTTGCGAGCTCAGACCCGGGTGACTCGGGCTCAGACTCAAGTGGGGGTGCTTCCGATTCAATGACGGGTGCCTCAGACTCAGACGCCTTCGGTATTGAAAATGCGGGTCTTTGGGAAGTGAGTGGAGAAAGAGAGAGTCTTTGGAGAGAGAGAGAGGAGGGTGAAAGTGATGGAGATGGAAAACCCAAGTTGAGTTTGGAGAGAGAAATTGAAGGTGGGTTTTGCTTGTGGGGAAGTCTGGCTGTTGCAGAGAGTGAAGAAGAAGCGAAGCTCAAGGTGGTTGAGGCCATTGTTGCTCCTCTGTGTGAGCTTGTTTGCCTTCTCTTTCTTCCCTCCCAAAACCTTTTCTAGGGACAATTTGCTGCTGCTGTTGCTGGGTGAAGCTATCCTATCCAGTTTGGCTCAAATGACTCAAGTACCCTTTTTGGGGATGAGTAACTATATTTTATTCATTTATTTTTATATATATAGATTTATTTATTTATTTATTTATTATTATTATTATTATTATTATTATTATTATTATTATTATTATTATTATTATTTATTTATTTATTTATTTTTGAGGATCTTGTTATTGGACTGAAAATTTCTTTACATATTTCCATCAAAATAAAAAATAAAAATTCTTTACATATAATAAAATTCATCCTGATTTTAGAGTGTGTTGGATAACACATGTATTTCAACTTTCACATCTTAGATAAATATCTTTTCATATTAAACAAGTAGACGATAATTCACTCTATAATATTCTTACATAATTTGTTGATGCATGGTTGTTAACTCTAGAATTTCGTATGATACTTATAAGACATTGTCAGGCCACTTGGGATTATATTTGTGGAGGGGAAAAAATAATTTTCATTCTCCCTCTTCATGTCTAGTACTTTGTTCACTCAAAAAAACTAATCGACTAGTTATAAGCTACTCGGATATCTTGCGAAACACATATTTTCTCATAGGTTTTTCTTGGCTGTTTGCAGCTTTGGAGATATTAGATAGGTTTTTTTTTTTTTTTTTTTTTTTTTTTTTTGCGAAGTTTGTTAAGATTTGGCTATTAGCTCCTACTATGTTCACTCTTCTGGTTTTTAATATTAAAAAAAAAAATTAAAAACTTTCAGATTGTTTAGTCAATAATCGTTTGACTGTTGTCCTTGAAGCAAGACCTCTATATTGAGCTGCCACAGGGGAACCTGAATATATCTGATTACATGAAGCATATATGCCCCAAGGTTTTCTTCAAATTACAATATGATCCATTGGCTCACAAAAGAAAGGACTATAACTTGCTCAATTGTCATTCTTCTACAAGTTTAATGCAGATATATTTCCACAACCACGATTGTCTAAGGTTCTCCACGAATCGAAATCTCAAAAAAATTGAATCCCTAGACTCTACATCTCACGCGAAGCATAGGGAAGGGGGGTCCTGAGATCATCGCGAGTCACTATCTTTCAGAGCTATACAGTGGACAATGCCCATCAGCTAGATTCTGAAGCCGCTTCCTCATTTACGCCTAAAGCCTCAGCCAAGCTGAAGTTTAAGTTTAAGTTTCCTCTCATGGTTCTTCCACCCAGTCCTGCATCACCCTTCTTCATCATTGCAGCAAATTCCCCAAAGTCTATACGTCCATCCTGTCAGTTTTACATCAAGTGCAATTATCAGCAGAGAGGTCGCTTTTGAGCAAATTCATGTCAACATTGATATTGTCACTAACATATAGACTGATAACAGGAAATGAAGAGTTTGCAACTGGTATAACAGGAAATATGCATATAGTATGACACGACTCCTTCAGAAAGTGGCTAAATTGGAAGTGGGCGTGCTTTACCTTCAGAAATTGTTTACAATATATCAAGGAAGAAAGCCTTAAGGATATAAGAATTAGTTATGAACTAGACTGTTTCACCGTTCTACGAATTGATGTGTTAACAGAGGACATAAGTAGGCTAAAATGGAGTTGAAGTAACCAGGTTTTCGCAAGCCGGAAAATGGAAATTCATAACATTGATCACAGCACTACCAATAAGTCTCTGTATCAAGCTCCAAGGCAATTATCACTACCATTCAACATCTTCCCCCTCAAACACAAGCCCTTAGATTTGAGTTTCACTTTTTGAGGCAGCAGAAACTGGCCACGCCAGCTTTCTGACTTCTCACAAGATAGCACCAAGTTCCATGCACCAGCATGATGTAGAAAAAACCTCATTTAATCTCCATAAAACCAAATGGATGCAGCAATTATTATTGCTTTCTTTACTCTCTTTTTTCCCCTCATAATTACATTTTCTAATAAGAAGCATCTGGAAAAAAAAAAAAAAAAAAAAACACTCATGTTTTCATTCATCAACTGAGCATCAGGCATAAACTCAGTGTAGCCAGTTAAATGCAACCAAGGCCTTCACGTGTGCCCTCAGCAAGAATGAAAGGGGATCATTTATCGCTAACTCGAATGCTTGAAGGTTCGCTTGACAATGTTTCGTTTACTTTCACTTGACAATAATTACAAATGAATTGACAAATCATATATATTGATGAATATGCAACATATAAGAAAAGAGGGATTTATTGAATGATGGAAAATGGAAAATGGAAAATGGAGAAATAGAAAACAAGATAAAGAGGGGCCTAAAAGAACCTTCACATATGAGTAAAACATGCAGTGCCACAACATAATCCCCCTGTTCCGTTTTCCCAAAATTGAACTGCAGATGACTGACAAAATAATAACTTCCAACTCCTGTCCAGCACGTATTTTCAGGGAAGATTGCTCAATCTAAACTCTTACATTTATGGATAGAGTCAGGATTATTTAGTTACTTTAATTACTAGATAAAACACTGTAAAAATATCCAACTTTTTTTTCCAGGAAAAAAATCAGTTAAGAAATGCTGCTTGGTGGCCAAATGGCCATGATATTAGCATTATGAAGCATAGGAAGCATTGGTTATTTATCACCAATTAACAAAAGAACAAAATGAGAGAAGAAGAAAGTACTCACGTTGTCCAGGTCAATTTCCTTGATTGTCTCATCCAGATGACCCTCACCTAAACCAAAATCTTTGCAAGCCTGTTGAAGCTCGTCAATAGTTATATAACCACTACCATCTCTGTCAAAATATTTGAAGGCTGCTATTAAGTTCTCCTCCCTTTCCATCTTATTCATGTGTAGCGTAGCAGCAAGAAATTCACCATAGTCGATAGTTCCACTGTTGTCGATATCAGCCTATGGAAAGAACATATATAAGACTTGGCGATAGTCAACTAAGTCGAACAGCAGAAGCGAAATATTTTGGTCACGAAACATCCACTAGAGATGTGAGGTACCAAGCCTGAAGAAGCTGAAATGTACTTAGAATAATGAAACTTACTGCCTCCATGAGAGCTCTGATGTCAGACTCCATCAATTCAGAGCCCACCTTTTTAAGGCCAACTTTCAGTTCTTCAAAGGTTATTGTTCCACTGTTGTCTGTGTCAATCATCTTGAACAACTCTTTCAAGCCACCTATTTCTTCTTCTGAAAGGCTTTCAGCTATAACCTGCAAGAAGTTTCGAGCATAATTTGATGTAATCAGTGGCACGAAGACAAAAAGGGGACATGTTCTTCTGCAGTTGTGGAAAGAATTGCAGATTGAATGTAGTAGAGGATTGCTTAATTTTCTTCAAGAATTAAGATCTTCACAGTTGCTCCAAAAGATATATGCGTTACTTATTCAATATTTTTAGCTCATGCACAAAACTTTACTGCACCATAAATGAAAAAGTGGAAGAGAAGGTGTGTGATTTATCCTTCTACTAAAATCACCCAGCATTTGGAGCCACAATTGTCCCCTGGAAGACAACCAGGACCAGGACACAGATTTGTCCACATCAACCAATCTTTAGGTCATAGCAGCAGATAATATGACAACACTAATTTGCAGATAATACCGAGTACATATGGTTTATTGGAATTGCTTGTGCCGTCTTGCTATCTACTGACCATACAGAATTTTACATTACATCTCAAAGAAGAAGCAGAATAATAACAAACCAAGCATGCAAGTTGGACAAAACAACAATTTGCACAGCATATATGCACAACTTGCTGATTGAACACACCTCAATTTCAAGGAAGTACTAAGGAAACATATGATGTTATGACAATCCAATGCTTGACAGATAGAGGGGAAGAACAGATTGATGACAGAAGAACAATCACCAAAATGACTAGAATGTATATAAAATCAAAAAGAAAATTGACGAAAACATACACGCAAGGCCATCTTTTTGACTTTGTTCATTGCTGAAAACTGCTTCAATCGTGAGATAACAGCGGAATCCAAAGGTTTATCAGGGGCAACTGTGACATCCACAATCCATGGGTGACCTGTAGGAGAAAGGTTCAAACTTTATGCTCATGGCTGATTACATAGGCGGACCATTGTCAATGAGAGTAAACCATTACTAATTGTCATTAAATTTAAAAATATAACTCACAAAGAACTTCATGAGCTGATAACCGCTTCCTTGGGTCTCTAGTAAGCATTTTGCGTATCAAATCCTTTGCACTGTCTGAAATACTAGGCCATGGTTCAGACTCAAAGTCCAACTTGCCATGCAGAATCTGTCTGAAGATTCCTGACTCAGTTTCTGCAGAGTATGGTAGATTAATATTAGCACTTTCTGTAGAGAAACAAGCAACAGAGAAGCTGCTAACTGAAGAATATACCTGCCCAGAATGGAGGAACACCACTTAGTAAGATGTAGAGAATAACACCAGCACTCCAGACATCAATTTCAGGCCCATAACGCTTGCATAATACCTCAGGTGCAACATAGTAGGGGCTTCCAACCACATCACCAAAATATTGACCTGCAATAAGAGACGTGTTAACAATAAAAATGTATAACAAAACAGAAATTGATAAGTGTGCCAACAAGCTCAAAAACATATAGCCATATAGAATAAATGTTTAAGGTATTTAGTACTCCATTTCAAATTAAGGCTTACTTAAGGTGAAAACTGAAAACCAATATGCATTGCTTATCAAACTCTGTTGCTAAGCAATAATATCAATAAGAACCCCCACCAAATGATAAATATATTTGCAAATTGCAAACAAATGGCTTACTTCCTAGAGCACTCTCTACAATATAAGACCACCTAAATGTGAATAAATGACAGTGAGTTGTATCCCTAAGCTGTTTACCCACCATCATTAAATTGAAGGTCAATATGACCTAAAATTCGTTCTAGACAATCATTCATGCTACCCAAATCATGGGAATGCTATTACAGATATGGGAGGGTGAACACAAGTTTGTCCTGTGTGAAATTTCCCTCTTCTTCTTCCCCCTTTTGATAAATGGCTATATGGCTTGACATGAGTAACTGTGCTCAATTAACAAATTTTTGAAGGGGGCCTTCTGGGTAGCAACAGAATGCTATGCACCAAATCATCACGGAAAACAACAATGCCACCATACTACCAGCTAAGAAGACGATATAAACCCTACTTGATTCAGTACAACAAGGTGCAGATGACAACCAAAACAAATACAGGATAAGGTATGTAATATGAATGAATGAGGGACTTACATCAGGACAGTTAATAAACAAGGCTCCTATGTGTTGGAGTAGGTTCAAGTACAAGTAAAACCTAATGCTAGTTTTCTTTGAGCTACAAGTTCATTCCAACAACAAAAGAAAACTGGTAATATGATGGTAAAACAACAGCATACTACAACGTAACAAACCAATTAGTGGGCAAACAAAACTGCACAGGAGAATCAAGAACAGCAAGATTGCAAATACCCTATGAATAACATAATAAAGATTTAATCTTGATCAAACTCAAATGTAAAAATCATGCGAAGAACCCAAAAAGCAATAATCAAGAAAGTCAAATTCAGAGGAAAACCCAAGAACTAACCAGGCTTGTAGAAGATAGAGAGGCCAAAATCTGTAGCCTTAAGCTTAGCATCTTCCTCACAGCTCTCAAACAAGAAATTCTCAGGCTTAAGATCTCTATGCATAACCCCAAGAGAATGACAAGCCTCAACAACCCCAACAATGGTCTTAATCAGCTCAGCAGCTTGTCTCTCACTGTAATGACCCTTAGCCACAATCCTATCAAACAACTCCCCACCAGCACACAACTCCATAACCAAGTGAACAAATACCGAATCCTCATAAGTCCCTTTGATCCTCACCACATTCTCATGCTCTGACAAATGATGCATTATCTGAATCTCTCTCCAAACATCATCGTAATCTTCCTTGCAAAGAAGCTTCCTTTTAGGGATTGATTTGCAAGCATAAAGGGTATTCGTTGATTTCTCTGTGCACAAATAGGTGGTGCCAAATTGGCCTTGACCCAGCTTTTTTCCGATCAGGTAATGGTCCCTGAGACGCGGGGTTTGATACGGCAACACCGACGATGTGGGTTTCGTCGCCGATGTGCTGATCAGCTTCTTCACCGGCGTTGAGCTTGGTTTATTACTATTATCTGGTTCCATTTTTCTGGGTTTGTTTTGATTTTTTTTTTCTTTTTTCTCTCTATTCTCAGATGGGTACCTCGGATTTTGGGATGTGTTTTCTGGGGATGAAACAAGAATGTCAATTTTGTTTCTGGGTATTGATGGGGATCTGCTAGAAATTGACAACCTTGATTTTAAATGCAAATTTGACTAGCGCTAATTAGGGGGAAAGAATTTTGCTTTGTTTCTTGATTTTTGATGATTAGATTAAAGATTTGATCTTTTTTATTTTCTGAATTTTAATTTGGGAATTTTGGATTTTCCTATTCTGGTCTGACAGTGAAAAAGAAATTGAAAAAATATTTTCAGAGGAAAGAAATCAAAGAATCTGTGGTGTGGTGTGTCTGTCTGATGAGTCTGCACCATCGTGTGAATTGGTTGGAGGGCACTCATTTTCCAAGTCATCACGTTTGGAATTGGCGGTGGATAATATCTCCAAGTACTTTGATTTGAAATAACAACTGGATTTTTTATTTTTTTCAATTTTTGGGAATAAGATCAAAGTCAATGAGAATTGGGGCAAGTTGCTGATTGGCCCAATGACCAATGTCTATGAAACTAAACGTGGTAAGGACTAGTTGTGCTTGTGGCCCAACTTTGAAGACTAGTAGGTAAATTAGTTTTTCTTTTTTTTTTTTTTTTAATGAGAAAATGGGTAAACAAATACTCAATACCTAAAATAAAACTAGGCTATTTCACACATATCACATGATCTAGTTTCTCTATTCTAGTCCCCAAAAGAGAGTCTCCAATAGTTGTCTAGCCCCGAACTTATAGAATTGTATGCACCCACCTGGCCACCTAAGTAAGTAAGGCTTTGTTCTTTTCAAATTATTTTTGTTAATTTTTGTTGATTTCAGCAAAAATCAATAACAACCAGTAAAATTAGCAAAAATCAATAAAAGCAATAAAAGTCTGCAAAAATCAACAAAGTCGCTCTTTGCCGAATCTAACGAATCAACAAAAATCAATGAAAATCAACAAAAATCAGTAAAATCAACAAAAATCAATAAAAATAAATAATCAACAATAAATATCAACAAAAATAACATGAAAAGAACAAAGCCTAAACATGTATCATATGCGCCAAGACGTGTAATGCATTCATCAATGGTTACGTTGTAAACCTAGGTTGATATAATAAGAATTCTTCTAATTTAAAATCAAAGATACTCCATTTTTTACTCATTTTTTTTTTCTTTGAATATGGGGGTCTTATAAATTCTAGAATTAGGTAAATAGTCATTGTTTTGATGTCAAGTGAAATTCAAATCTATAATCCAACAAGTATTGTAATAAATTACCCATTATTTGTAATTTAGATATTCTGTGTTATTTTTATTTTAATAAAAAAGTTATTCAATTTATAATGGTTTTATTCTTTATCGACAATGTGGTGGGTTTGAGCTTGTTTTTATTCTTACTTTTTACTAATAAAATTGTTTTATTGAGGTTCCTTCTGTATTCATATTAATATGCACACGTCTTTATACTCTGTTTAAGAATATAGGAAAATGTTAGAAACAATAGATTCCAACAACCCTTATTGAATTTATTAATTTCATTGGACAAAATAGTCTCGAAATAAAAACAATTTAGCAAGTAGACAACATTTAAAACCCATGTTATCCAACAAGATAGCAAGTGCTCATCAACTGTTGATGACGCAACTGTTCATCGTATTTAATAGTACACAAAATTAGGTGTACGTTATTGATCGAGTAGGAAGGCTATACTCATTTCAATTGAATGGCGTTGAATTATCTGGACTAAATAATACTCCCTCCGTCCCTCACTTTCCTTAACATTGCACTATTCACACAAGAATTAAGGAAGGTGTATTTGGGCTATTTTGCCCTTGGTTGATAAACATTAAATTAATGTGTAGTGGGTGTGAGAAACATTAAAATAATGTGAAGAGAGAGAGTGATT
>BSSO01003911.1:0-15476 GCA_030267885.1 Mesembryanthemum crystallinum
CTCTAATCTCCATTCCCATTGCTCTTGTCCGCTTAACTTTTATAGCTATATTAGTCACTTAGTTAGTTAATTTAGTTTGTTAATCATTTGCAACCAAACCAACTCATTAGGTCTAGCTTGTGAAAAATTGAGGCAAGATTGGTAGTTGAAGTACTAATTCCCTGTGGAGACGATATTTTATTACAACGACATAACCCGTGCACTTGCGGGCGTGTCATGCACCCTAGCTATAAGCATTGATGGACGACTAAGGATGCTACTTAGACTATTGCTAGACTGATGCATAAGAGGGGGATCAATTGAAAAAGGGAGCAGTAGGACGAAGGCTGCTGCAAGAATGAAGATAAGAACGCATATGGCGGTTGGGTGTTCGGTGCACAATTTGGTTAGGATAACCTAGGTCGTGGCTAGGGCTTCTAACTAAGCAAGCCAACTCGCAAGCTACTCGAGATCGACTTGATCCCAACTCGACATATCTCGATTCAAGTTAAGCTCAACTCGAATTAGACTTGAAATTTAAACAAGTCAAATCGAGCTAGTCTGAACTCAACTCAATAAGCTCACAAGTTTGAGCTAGTCGAACTTTTTTTTTCCAATATATACTTTCTAAAAGTATTTAAAACTATATGAAATGAAAATAATATTTTACATAATGTAACAAAATAGATGAAAATTGGACTTTGATGAACTAGTTTTTTCTATTTTCAATATATACTTTCTAAACTAATTTTTTTTTTCAATATATACTTTCTGCAAAAAACTAAATTATTTTGGCTGGTTAAATCAGCTAATACAATTCTTTAGTCAAATCAGCTAATATAATCCAATAGTCAAATCGGCTAATATAATCCGCTATCAATTATCAGCTAATTACCAAACAAGGCTATTGGCTCAGTTGATAGTATCATCCCTCAAATTACGGGACATTCGATTGTGAAACCTAATGACGCATTTTGGGGGTGCTTTAATCATTTATTTTCTCCTTTGCCATCTAAGAGCCATTGGATTTATGGGCTAATTGGTTTTGTTTGTTTTAGTTCCTTAAATGTTGCATCATCCGCTTTTTGTTGGTGATATGTTAGTTGCTTCATTATAACAAAGTAAGAAACAAGGTACACTAGGCTTATGCAATGTTGGGATAAGTCAAGATAAGCTGCCGCAGGCCAATGGCTATATACCATACGATATGATATTTGTCAATCTCACCGATTCATTATTATAGCCGAACTATGCAATTTCACGTGTTTAATTTCCTCTGAGCTACAAACGTATATACTCCCTCCATTAGAAATTGACATTTTCAAATTCAAATAGAAATTTAAAAATCAAAGTTTGTAAATTGTGACCATTAATGATTTAAAAGATATGATTAGTAAAATATGCGAATATATTTGTTAGAATATTACTCTTCAAAAATAGTTTCAAAAGAAACCACTCTTATAATTTTAGGCTCTGTTTGGTATTGTTGCCAGTTTTCCGTTTTTTTTTTTAAACTCAAAACCAGTTTTCGGATCACTTTTCAGTTGTTAGCTTCAAAAATTAAGCAAGGAACTATAAGCACAAAAAAAATTCAACTTTAAATTACATTTCTATAAAGATTTGAAAATTTTCAAAACCAAAAACTGGCAACAATTGGCATCCATCCCAAGCAGGGCCTTAACTATTATATTGTACTTTATGCATCTAAATTGGAATGGCAAATTTGGACGGAGGAAGTAATTCTTATGTGAGTTGGGCTATGTTCGTTCTAAGTCACTTATTAGGATTAATATGCAAAATACAAAGAATATACATGATATACGCAGAGGAAATACCATCGTAAAGTACAACTACGGTGTCACCCCTTTAGGACGGGATGACGACGAAATTTCCTTCGTAATTGATCTTTTTGCGACAGGAAATACCGTCGCAAAACGGCATTCTCTAGTAGTGCTAATGGAGTAGCTAACCATTTAGTAATTTTTAAAGTGCACTATTAGCTCACATGGCCATCCCTTGGCAAGTCCGAGGTGGTCGATCGCACAAGTTCTCCAATTTGAAAGGGCCTTATTTTTATCTAATTTCAAAGACTATACTATCTCTCCACATCCAATACTCAAGAAAATATTTTCATTCATTCCAAAACTCTATGAGATGATTTTTCATGCCTTAAAAATTATGTTTCTTGTCAATCAAGGGCCTCATTTTTACTTCTTACGTATATGGCCCTTAAATTTTTTGAAAATTTTGGGATAGCCCTACAAGCTCACAAAGGCACAAAGCCCAGAAAATCATTCAACGACTAATTTATATCTAATTATCTATACAATTAGATTAAAATCTATATATGATTAGACTAAAAAGAGGTAAATCAACCACAACTTGCATCATCTTCAATTTAGGTTGAGATGCTGTGGATATGCACGACTTACCGCTTCACACGCTAGATATGGTTTTGGAATAATGAAGTTGAGTTAAATGGATATGTCTTCCCCCATTTTAAACATATATGAATGAAAATTGAACAACTTATTAAGAAATCTATAAAAATATCTAAAAATACAACACTATTTTCATGTCTGTCGTCAACGTGTCGAACTTGTAAAATTGCTAACATGATGCCACCTCATTATATATAGTTCTACATATTAATACTATTACTATTACTTATTTCAATGAATACGTTTGTACCATAATTCAATGCCTAATAATTTGTGGGTATAACCGACTAACCGTCAGACGACCAAATACAGGAGTGACTTTCACAATTTAGGGGCGATTTTTAGTGACTTAGGGGTTTTTTTTGTCACAACTTAGGTTAAAATCACCCCTAAGTCGCTAAACATCACCCCTTGAATTGCGAAAAATCACGCATAAATAGGGTCATCATAATGGTTAGACGTTTATCTAAGACTGTCACACTATTTTAATGATTAACACTACAAGATGTCTACTCTTTGGACTCGTAACCTTAACTTTCATTAGGCCTCGACGTTTTTGGCCTCTAATACAACAAATGATTCTCCAGAAACGATCTAAATAGAAGAAGCAATACAATTTGGCTTCTATCATCAAAAATAAAATAAAATTTAAATAAAGAGAGGAACCTTTGGCTTATGACAACAAAATTGTTTGGACATTGAAGGACAAGAGCTTCATATTTGCAAATAACAAATTAGGCCATATTATTCTCATGACCTAACCAAAAGGCGTCGTCGTTTTCGATAATTAAATGCCTATTCATGTTTAATTTATTAGTACTATTGAGACTGACATAATTGAGCTATGTTTTGTTGTCATCAAAATAATTAAAAAAATTGATTTTAAATAATCCAAAGTATCTCCATGTTGCAAATAATAATATGAGCTTCACTATTTGTGCGTAATAATTTGAACTATCACTTTGGTTGCACTTGGTGCACTAGCCTTGACGATGTCATCCTTTTTGTATCAAATTTCTCATGAAAAATGAAATTGGTAACATTAATTCAATCGATTATCCCTTTGTTAGGAATTAAACATGAGGATTATCAAATCAAATAATTAGTAGGAGTGCTAATGTAGGCTGGTGCATGCATTGCAATCAAAGTAATAGTTCATATTATTACGCACCAACATTGAAGTTGAGATTATTTTTTGTAACTTGGAGATAGTTTGGATTATTCATAACCAATTTATTAATTGTGTTTTTCTTTTTGTAATTGTTTTTAGAAAAAATGCTTGGAAAAATATTTTTTTTTAAAATGCAATAGAAGAAGTCATTAGGTGATTCAGATGTTCCATTGCTGTAACTCTTAATGACTCTTGTAATAAGATGTGATCTAATTCTGATCGTGAAAAACTCTAAAATGTTTAATTTTGTTCAACTACAGTGTCAAAAATAATACTCCCTATCAAGTACTCCCTTCGTCCCCTATTTAGCTTTTAGAAACTGATATTGGGAAATATTAAGTAGAGGCTTTTTGGTCTATTTTTCCCTTGTATGAGAACCCATGTGCTAAAGATTAAAAAATATTAGAGATAGATATTAGTGTGAGAGAATAAGTTAATAAAGAGATATTGATTAAGAGAGGGTAAAAAATTTGAAAAGTAAAGTGATTGGAGACAGAAAATAACATTTTTTATTGTATTGGTGAGTTAGTTGGGGATATTATAGTGAAGTGTTGGTGATTTTTGGGATTTTGAAAGTTAAATAAGGGACAAAATATTTGAGGCTTATGAAAGTTAAATAGAGGACGAAGCCACGGAGGGAGTATATTACTACAATTATTCCGTTAAAACTATGATGATTTGATTTT
The DNA here is from genome assembly GCA_030267885.1 of Mesembryanthemum crystallinum. Taxonomy (NCBI): domain Eukaryota; kingdom Viridiplantae; phylum Streptophyta; class Magnoliopsida; order Caryophyllales; family Aizoaceae; genus Mesembryanthemum; species Mesembryanthemum crystallinum. Next base: position 4,278 of record BSSO01003911.1, read on the forward strand.
TGACGCATATTAATAATGACGAATTTGTGACTTAATTCAATTGGTTGGAAAAAAAAATGTTTGGAGATTGTGCCGAAATAAACATACTCCATAGACGATATGCTAATATTAGTAACACAGAGAAAATAGTAAATAATTCATCTGTTTCAGTATATGATCTCCTCTATTTATGTGAGTCAAAATTTATTTATTTTGAACCACTAATTCATGAAAAGATATATTGAATGACAGTATTAAAATTATATCTCTGGATTTTATCTAAAAGTATATTTATAAGGTTATAATCTTATAATTTCTGATAATATATAAGAAAAAATATTAAGGTTAAAAGTGTGTACTCGAAAGATCATTAAAAAAATTAATAGACCCTATATTATAAAATGGAGGGAGTATTCTATAAACTAGTACGGTATCTCCAAGATCATAGCCATCAACCATTATGTGAAAATGGCCATATGGCATTAATTAGGAGTATAATAGCTTATTGATAAGCTATTATATTTCTTAATAATGCCATCTTTCAAAGTACAGGCATGTTTAAACATGCTTATCCTGCTCAATGCTACATTAGTTGGAGCTTGCTGAGTGCTAGATTCCTTTTTTGTCAACCAACACGCGTCGTGGTTGAATGATAAGCTTGTTTTGTTATTTCCTAATTAATCATGCTTTTTGATATGATTCTTGTTCAAAGAGTGATGATTTAGTTTAGTTTACAAGGGAAGGGCAATTGTGGACTTCTTTCATAACTACTACTAAACGATATGCTAGGGATTTCATCAATTTGGTAGGAATTCAAGAACTATCTTAAAATTCAACCACATCGGTGACTAAAGTTATGTTCTTTTCATGTTATTTTTGTTGATAATTTTTGTTGAACTTTGTTGATTTTTGTTGGTTGTATTAATTCTTGTTAATTCTACTAATTTTTGTTAATTTATTGATTTTTGTTGATTCGATTTATTCCGCAGAGATCAATTTTACCGATGTTTGTTTATTTTTGTTGATTTTTACTAATTTTTGTTGATTATATTCTACTGATTTTGTTGATTTTTCTTTATTTTGCTGAAATTAATAGAAATCAACAATAAAATAAGTTTTAGAGAACAAAGCCTAGCTAAATAAATTGAAAAAATTACACTCATCAATTTGGTTGCAATAGAATTTTATTTGGTTTCAACAAAAATAAGCAATTTACCTAAGATGATAATAATTGAAAATAAATGAAGGTTGAAGCGAAATTGCAATAATGGTCGATTTCATCAACATCAAAGCCCCATCATACAATTTTAACGGGATAAAATTACAAACCTTCCCCTGTTGTCAAAAAATCCATTGAAGCCACAAGCCTGGAGATTTCATCGGTTTTTCAAAGTTCAAACTCACCATTTATCATAAAACATTTGTATCCTCTATCAACTTGGAACAGAATGAACACATTACATCTTAAAGATTGTTAAAGTAAAATGTGGACTTATATCCCTTCATTGAAAGATTTGAGGGAAACACCAATATATAAGTCAAATGGGTTACTCCTATTTCCAATTGGTTTTAGGATTGATCTTTACTTGACTTGTGTATAGTATTGCTCGTCTCCTCCATGTGCCTTATCCAGGCCCTGGTATCAGAGCCCAGATGATGTTCCTAGGTTCCCTAGTATCAGTTTCCCAGATGGATATTCCCGTGGTGTACAGTCCACTCTTCAAGCCCATAAAAGGCATTCGCGTGCGGGGAGTGTGGACTTATGTCCTACATTGAAAGATTTGAGGGAGAAACACCAATATATAAGTCAAGTGGGCTACTCCTATCGCCAATTGGTTTTAGGATAGACCCTCACTTGACTTGTGTGTGGTGTTACTTATCTCATATATGGGTTTAAACTTTTGGTTGTGATGGTTCTTTACACTTACCGTATCCTGACACGACCATGTCAGATGACACAATGCACGCGTGTCAAATGTTTCTACAACAAATTTGCTACCTCGATTCTTCTCGCCTTTCTCAGTGATATCTTATCACTTTCAGACTTTTCATGACATACTTTGGCGGTCCCAAAATATTCAATACAATAACTAGCTAATTTGCACCAAAACTCTATTCCAAATGTGTCAAGCACAAACACACACTAGTTAAGTGAGTACACATTGACACAGAATTGTGTGAATTAAGCATGAAATACAAACAAATGAAGTGACGAAGATAAACCAAAATGATGGTTCTAGATAAAAAGACTACAATTAAGTAATCTAAAGAATGATAGAATGAAGACAAATGTATGTGCATTAGATAGCTTGTACAATTGTCATGTCATTATTGAAGTTGGGGACGGGGTCCACTACCCTATTCAAAACTAAATTAAGAATTTTAACAAGGCCAACTTATTTAATTTTTCTATCACTTTCTTTTTAAGAAAGGTCGTACTAATTTGCATTAATGAAACTGTATCAGTCCTTTGTTTGGTAAAAGGTATAAGCTGGCTTTTAAGTTTCAAAATTATGTTAAATTGGGTAGCGATAGTCCCACATTAATAACTAAATTGGCATTGAATTTGTTTATAATCATGCGAGTTACTCTGTCTATTGAAAATTGGTTTTACATTAGAAATTTACTTGAAATGTTTTCACTCATTTGAAATTTGGCCCAAATTAAACCAAAGTTAGACTTTCACTCAAGAAGTGCATTTATACTTCAAAAAAATAAAAAAAAAACTTTCCTAGTGAATATTTCTTTGACGTATTTTATGAACTAAAGTACTTGTTTATACTACAAGTAAAATTGGAAAAGTATAATAATAATAATAATAATAATAATAATAATAATAATAATAATAATAATAATAATAATAATAATATGAAAAATTGGATTTAACCACCTTTAATAATAAGATATTTTAAAGGAACCATCTTTGATATAACTTTTTTAAAATAACCATCTTAAATGTTACACTTTATATAATATAATCCACCTGCTACCAGAATTTGAGAGAAAAAAATATTTTTGCTTCCCATTTTACCCTTACCTAATTATTTTCTCATTTGATTTAAACATAAAAATAAAAATTCAAAACACTCTTTCATCTCCCCCTTCCCCATCACCGGCCTCAACCTAATAGGCTGACAAAATATTTTGATTTTTGAATTTTTATTTAAATCAAATGGATAACTAATTAGGTAAGGGCAAAATGGGAAGAAAAAAGGAAATTTTGATGCCAATAATCCAACCTTTGGACGGTCTAACAAAAATAATCCCACATTCAGAAATTGACAAGATTAATTCCACATTTACCTCCGTCTCACAATAATGTGCCAACTGACATTTCCGTTAACTCCCAATTACAGAAATGATGATGTGACAGGGGTTTGTTACTAATCTGATTGTGAGAGAGTTGTGGGGTTTGTTACTAATGTCATCATTTTCTTAATTGGGAGTTAACAGAGATGTCACTTGACCCATTTTAGCGGGACGAAGGTAAATGTAGGCTTATTTTTGTCAATTTCTGAATGTGGAATTATTTTTGTTGGACCGCCCAAAGGGTGGATTATTGGCATCAAATTTTCTAAGAAAAAAAAAATTATTTTTTTTCCAATTTTGGCAACAGGTGGTTATATTCTATGTAGTATAACATTTAATGTGGTTATTTTAAAAAAGTTATAAAAAATGTGGTTCTTTTAAAATACCCTATTATTAAAGATGGTTAAACCCTAATAATAATAATAATAATAATAATCTATGTAATATATAAAGTCGGAAGGGGGTTTTGGGACTCCAAATTTTTATGGACCAAAATAGCCCCATATAAAAACAAAAAGTGTTAACGTGATCGAGGGCTTTGGTGTCCATTCAACAATTTTTTTTACATTTGGTATATTTAATACTCCCTTTTATCTATGCCAAACATTATTTTCTTTTGATTTCTACACTACTAATTGTTAATGCTTTTTTTGTTGGGGGTAATGTGCAGTGTGGATGCCACTAAGTCTCCATAGTCACGTACCGATATGTACCAATATTAATCAAATTTATAGACTCTCCTCTAAGCTCCTCCTAAAATAGAAGGTACAACAGAAACTCTTACATTATATAATTACTATTAATGTCAAATAAACAGCTATTGCCCATATAATAAAATAAAAATAAAAATAAAATATGTACTCATCAAATTATATACTCTCATAGAGTCAGTGTTAATACACCTCACCATATCAATGTTATGTATGTTAATCACCCTTGAGTTGTTTACTTTTTCTTTTCACTTTATATATAGCACTAAATTTTTACAAACAAGTCTTTATTAATCTTCTTAGGATTTGTTGATATACGAATTGAGGTATCTAGGCTATTATATAGAGTAAAATCTTTTGTGTTATGATAAAATTACAAGTTTAAGTTTTACTATTAATCACACGCATTTGCATGTACCTCAAATCTAATAATAATAATAATAATAATAATAATAATTCAGTTCAGTTCAGTTCAGTTCCAATTAGTTTAGTTGAGTTTTCGATCAGTTCAGTTCAGTACCGTTCATTTCAGTTCAGTTCCAATCAGTTCAGTTTTTTTTTTTTTTCAGTTGACGAGAACATAGCCATAGTCGGAGCACTATGTAGAAAAACTCTAAATCATGTGTATATAGAAAACTTTTTATTTTTCCTTTTTTAAAATACCAAATGAGGATAGAATCAAATCCCCACATAGATATATATCTTGAATAATAATTTTCCAACAACATTAATTTTTTGAAGAAAGCACATGACTATTATTGATTCAATCTTTTTCACCCAAAATACGACAGCCTGGCCAATAATCTATCCTCCCCCCAAAATTGTCCACAATCACATCTTTCCCTATTCCCCTCACCGGCCAAACCGGCATTTCCCAGTCACCCTTACCCACCCCTAACCCTCCCTCTCCCATTATAAAGTACGTGCTTCCCCACTCTGCGAAGTGGAAAACCATACAACAAACCCCCTCATCAAAATACAACCCACACTAATCTCCTGTGAAGAAACAACCCAATTGTTATAATGCCGATCAGAGACATCAGCGTGGGCCGGGCCGAGGAAGCTGCCCACCCCGAAACCCTCAAGCAGGCCTTGGCAGAGTTCATCTCCACCTTGATCTTCGTCTTCGCTGGCGAGGGTTCTGGCATGGCCTTCGCTAAGCTCACCGCGGGTGCAGCCGCTACACCGGCTGGACTCGTGGCTGCTTCCGTGGCTCATGCTTTTGCCCTCTTCGTGGCGGTGTCTGTCGGAGCTAACATCTCCGGTGGACATGTTAACCCGGCTGTCACGTTTGGGGCGTTTATTGGAGGGAATATTTCTCTTCTTCGTGGGATTGTTTACTGGATTGCTCAGCTTGCTGGCTCATCTGTTGCTTGCTTGTTGCTTAAGTTCGCCACTGGTGGCTTGGTATGCATGCTTCCCTTTTATCTCTCTATTACTCCCTCTGTTTCACTAATGGCTGTGTTTGGTTTGCCGGAAAATATTTTCCATGAAAAGTGATTTTCAGCTAAAATAGATTTTACATGGAAAATGATAATCCAACCCAATTTTATGATGTTTGGTTGTTTTGAGCAATGAAAAATAAGCTTTTCAAAGGAAAAGCTATCAAATAGAGCAGCACCATAGGAGATACGAGAAATACATGAATCTAAAAGAGAGAAAAGGGGAGATGAGTGAGTGAAATTGTTGGCCAGCCATGAAATTGGTAGAGGAGAGAGAAAGAGGAAATATATTGGACTTGAGGAGAGATAAGGTAATGGTGGGAGGAGAGAGAAAAAAAACATGATGAGGAGAGAGAGATGTTTGGGGGAGAGAGTTTGATAAAGTTTGCCGACGACATAGAACAGTTCTTGTATATCCAGTAGCATCGGCACACCACGGGGAAAATGCACTTCCGTCCTAAATTTAAGGAAATCGTTTTCCTAAATTATTTTCCTTTCTTCACACAATCAAACAAAGGAAAATTGGAAAATTATTTTTCCGGAAAATCTTTTTCGTCCTACCAAACACAGCCTAAAATTTTTATGTCTTTATTTTATAAAATCAAAATTTAAATTAATATATGAAAAAATATAATGATTTTCAAAATAAAAATGATAATTTTGGAGACAACAGTTAAAATCTACCTGTTTGGGATGGTTGCCAATTGCCAGATTTTAGTTTTGAAAATTTTTCAATTCTTTATAAAACCATAATTTAAAGATGAAATTTTTTGTGCTGACAGTTCCATGTTTAAATTTGAAAACTGACAACAAAAAACTGAAGAAAAAAAATAGTTTCCAAAAAATTGATTTTGAGTTTTTAGAAAACTTGAAAATTGGCAATTGATAACCATACCAAACAAAGTTTAATAAGTCATTTTTAAGAGTGACCCATATAATGGGATCAAGTCACCCAACACCTACTTTTTATTACCAGATTTATAATTTTGAGTGACAATAATACAGCTCCTAGTATACATTGATAAATTAAATTCTCTAATATATAGTAGGACTACATAATAAATAAAATGCTCACGGATAATGTTAACTAAAATATAAGACACATAATAATTAAAATGCTCACCAACTACGCTACAAATGTGTTAAACAGATTTGTGACCCACATGACAAAACATGGGAAGTTTTCACAAATTGATATGGGAAAAGGATTTAAGTTGGCCATGCAAGTTGCAAGTTGCATGTCTCTTTCCTGATGGAGTACAGTGACGTATAACTGTTTGTAAATAGCTTTACTTCAGAAAACGGGTACAAAGACCATTAAGTTAGAGATCCCAAGAAAAATAGTTTACCCATTACTTGATACTCTATTAAATTAGCTAGTACTGGATGCTAATTTGTTTTCCTTTTTTTTCTCATTTTTGTTGTTGGAAATAACTCTAAATTCAAAGGATTTGAAAATATTTTTGTAAAACATACTAAAGTGAGACGATTTTTACCAGATCTGATGATTTGGTGTTACAACACGTAACAATGGAAAATGTATGTTTATCAATTCACTTTATTTATTAGGTGTTTAAACAAATATAAAATTTGTTGTTTATGGAATATACAATTAGTTTTGTGTGACACGCTAAAGGGAGATGGTGTCACGTTCAACTTTGGTGACAAAAAACTTTTCAAAAAGAAGAATTGTGACCTTTCCAAATATTGATATTAGCTTGAGAAAGGTACTAGTAAAATGATGAAGGAACATTTAGCATAGTTAATGTATTTAATTAGAATTTGAGCGTCATATTCGCTGTAGCAATCAATGGTAGTACAGTCTTATCATTACTCAGTTTTAAACAATTATACAACTGTTTACTTGTTTTAACTTTGTGGTGGGACATGTACTCAATTATGAACAACATTTTGTTTTGCCCTTCTAATATTAACTTTTAGTTTCGTCCCTAATATAATTATGCCAATAATTTTACAAATCTCTAATAGAAATACGGATATATAAATATATACATATAAATCCGTCTGGATTAACCTTTATATATTTGGATTCATATAGGAAACATCCGCCTTCGCTCTCTCAGCCGATGTGACCGTATGGAACGCCCTCGTTTTCGAGATTGTGATGACCTTCGGCCTGGTCTACACCGTGTACGCCACGGCCATCGACCACAAGAGAGGCAACCTCGGAATCATTGCCCCAATTGCCATTGGTTTCATCGTTGGAGCCAACATCTTGGTCGGAGGAGCCTTCACCGGTGCATCCATGAACCCGGCCGTGTCATTCGGTCCAGCCCTAGTCAGTTGGACCTGGAACAACCACTGGGTCTACTGGGTCGGCCCACTCATCGGAGGAGGGCTCGCCGGAGTCATCTATGAGACCATCTTCATCCACCACGAGCCCGCCTCGGCCGACTACCAGAGACTCTCTGCCTAAATTATGCAATGCAATGCAATGAAATGAAATGAAGATTTGGAGTTGGAGTTTTTTTTAAAAAAAATTGTAGTGTTGTTATTATTGTTCTTATTTTGGTGTACTTATTGTTGTTGCTAGAGTTGTTAGTGATCGTTTGTGGTCACCCCATTATCACCACCATCATTGATCATTTTCAAAAAGAAACAATTGTGTTTTGGATGTGGAGTGGGTAAAGATGGTGAGGTTTTGGAGGCTTCTTTGTGCATTTTTTCGGGTACTTTAATTTGTGTTATTCTCCTCTCTTTTAATTTATTCATCATCATCACTTCATTTTATAATTCGATGATTTACCTACTTTCTTTTATATTAGCTTGCTTCTCAATTTGTTTGTTTCTTTTGAAGTGCATCTATTGATTAAGGAAAAATCCCATTTTTGTGCCCCGGCGTATAGTGTAATATTAAATTGGTGACCTCAATTTTAATTATTCTCATTTTGATGACCTGAGATCTGAAATAAATTTCACTCTAATACTTGACTCTAACTCCGTTACCTTTTCCGTGAGTTTGCCGATGTGGCATATTACATTAAGGCAATTAGTTAGTTTACAATGACCTTTATAGTAATTTTGCCTATGAAAACTAAGGCTTTGTTCTTTACAACTTATTTTTGTTGATTATTTATTTTTGTTGATTTTTGTTGATTTTCGTTGATTTTTGTTGATTTTTGTTGAAATCAACAAAAATAAGCTCTAGAGAACAAGGCCTAACATTTTCTATCTTGAAACAATAATCAATTTGACAATTTTATCCACTAGGTGAGGGAAATAAAATAACTACAACTAACTTCTTTTGTTCATTTAAATGTGAGAATATGTCTTTTACTATATGCCATGTCAACAAAACTGACGGGTAACGGTGTTAGAGACGGTGTTAGAGGTAAGAACTAAAGTGAAATTTTTTACCAGATCTCAGGTCACCAAAATGGAAATAGTTAAAATTGAGGTCACCAGTTTAATATTACACTATACATCAGGGCATCAAAATGGAATTTTTCCATTGATTTATAAATCTTTCGCTCCCCACTCCCCACTAAAATAATTCGATGGTCCCTAATCTATAACACAAATAATAGGTAGTACAACCAAACAATTAGGAGTCGACCCAAATTTTTGAAAATGGTTCCTTTTTTGTGAAATGACAAAGAGTTGGTATAAAATAATATAGAGATTTAATCTAGGAAAAAAAAAACATAAAACTATACTTTTTGACAAAAACTTGGAATGCTTTCGGAAAAAAAAAAAATTGTAAGAATGAGGGTTTCGATTTTCCCTCAACATAGAGGTGCTCCACTTGATACAATCATACAATATCATGCACAAAAAATATTAATATTTTAGGAGTTTTATGATTTTTTTTTTCAAATGTATATTGTGCATATGAGGGGAATTATTAGAACACTTAATATGGAATAATGTCATTCATACAAACTGATTTGAACTAAGACTGTATTAGATTATAAGTGCAATGTAAAGCACTTACAGAAATTAAGGCCCGTTAAGCCAAACTTCTCCAAACTTTTATTTTTCACTTCATATTCCTTGAACTTTTTATAAGTCATAAGTGGTGGAGAAGGTGACGGGAGAGAGGGTGATGGAGAAGGAATATAAAGGAAAAAGTAAATAAAGTTGATATAAGCTAGGCAAAACGGGCCGATAATCTCCAAGATATACAAGACAAAGTGTTTAAAGAGGTACTCCTTTACTGTGTGATCATGGAAAGCCCAATAACAGGAGAGTTCATTTGTCAATTAAGATAGTAATCCAGTCTAGATACATCCTGACTACTATAAGTGGCGGATCTAAAAATTTGGTAATGGGGATGCAATTGTTAGAATATGTGCTTTTCTACACTAATTCCTAGTGCTTATATTACTATACTTTTCATTTTTAGAGTGTGCTTTATTACCATTTAAGGTTATTCAATTATTATTGGAGATGCAAAACACACATATCACATAATTCTCTTTAAATATGCAAGTAGTATTTCACATTTTTTTTTGAAAATTGGGGCAGCAGTTGCCTCCCCAATAGTATGGCTAGGTCCGCCCATGGCTACTATTATGGATTGCGTAGGAAAAAAAAAAAGTGAGCATTAAAAAAATAAAAAAAAAGGTTAAAAGAAAAAAGAAGCTCTCATTTATTTGTTTGGGATGGTTGTGAGTTACCAATTTTCAGTTTTTTTTGGAAAATTAAAACCAGATTTTGAAAACCACTTGTTTTGTTTTCCAATTTTCTATTACTCCCTCCGTCCAAACAAATATAAGTGCAACAAATTTCAACCTTAAATTCAAATTTTAAAAAGAATTAAAGTTTTTTCAAAATAAAAAATTAGCAACTTATAACTACCCGAACAAGACCTATTAATTAATAGTAGTACTTCATTTGGGATGGACATGACATCGCTTTCTCCATTGAAAGAGCTACACACTGTTTGGCTAAAAAGAATGGCTCTCATTGGCTGTTGAAATTGCATTCATTTATCACTCTCCAAATTGAAAGTCTTTTCATTCAAAAAAATTTATGCTAAAAAACATGTGACAACTTGTGCGAATTAACCCACCCCGTCGGTAGAGTAGAATTGAGTTTGTATTTTACCTAAAGATATGGTCATAATTATGAACATGACGATAAATGGTAATCATTTCTAAGATTGCATTTTTCATTATACCGTGTTGACTAGCTAACTCACTTAATCATTACCAAAAGGGCATTGCTTACAACCTAGAGTTACCTCTACTTGCATAAAGCCGGCAAATTGTCTAGATTAATTCGAGTAATGTTACATTCATATACTGTTTTGTCCATAATATGTTATACTTTTTCCGTCATTTTTAAATGTTGTCAGACTAATTATAGTGCAGATTTTAAGAAACAATTACAAGGATTGATTTTTCCCCATTTACCCTTGATAGTGTATTAGTGTTATATTGTGAGTGCAGGTTTGGTTTATGATTTTTATATTAGGAGAGAGGATTGAGTGGATAATTTTTAATTATATTTAGTAGATAGTGGAGGGACAATATGGAGAAGTAGAGGTGGCAATCGGGCGGGTCGGGTCGGTTTTGGGTCGGGTCATTTCGATTTTGGGTCATTATCGATTCTGGTTAACTGGGGTCTCAATATTATACGGTTCGAGTTGGGTCGAGTCGGGTTGAATCAGGTTATTACTAATGTCGGGTTTCGAGTCAACTCGGGTCGGGTTGTTTCGGGTTTCGGATTAACACGGGTCGGGTTAGTTCGGGTTACGATTGACATGGGTTTTGGATTAAATTGAATTTTAGGTC
>BSSO01003912.1:0-15472 GCA_030267885.1 Mesembryanthemum crystallinum
TTGTAATTATTGATGATCAAAGTGTTGTCTTGAAAACCGTGCAATTCAATATATGTAAGTTATTGTGGGACGGAGGGAGTAATATTCTAAATTCAAAAATTAATCACTCTCTTTTTCTCTCACCACTATATAACCGCCATTGCTCCCACACTTCTTCTATGCCCACCACCATTCTCTCTCTCCAGTCTCTTAACTCTGCAACTTCTCCTTCATTTCTCACCAAAAAAAAAAAAACACCTCAAAAAACTTACAACAATGGCAACAGAACTTCTCTCTCTCGTTCCACTCTCTCTCCTCCCTTCCACCACCATCCTCTCACTCTCTCTCCTCCTCATAATCCCTCTCTTCACCTTCCTCCTCTACCCCGGTGGCTTCGCATGGTCTCTTTGTAAACCCCACTCTCTCTCCTCCACGTCATCACCTTCTGCCATTCCTGGCCCGGTGGGCCTGCCATTTCTGGGCCTAGGTCTCGCCTTCACCGGCCCGACACCCCATCGGGTCCTCGCTAAACTCGCCAAAGCCTGTGGAGCTTCAGCATTAATGGCGTTCTCAGTCGGGTCGACCCGTTTTGTCATCTCGAGCGAACCCGAACCGGCTAAGGAGATTCTCAGCAGTTCCGCTTTTGCTGATCGGCCCGTTAAGGAGTCAGCTTATGGGCTGTTGTTTCACCGTGCAATGGGTTTTGCTCCCTTTGGTGAGTATTGGAGGAATTTGAGGAGGATTTCTTCGACCCATTTGTTTAGCCCTAAGCGGGTCGGGTCGTTCGGGGTTTTTAGGAGAGAAATTGGGGTGAAAATGGTGGGTGAGGTTAAGAATTTGATGGAGAAAAATGGGGTTGTTGAGATTAAGAGGGTTTTGCATTTTGGGTCGTTGAACAATGTGATGATGAGTGTGTTTGGGAAGAAATATGATTTTGAGGAGAGAGAAAACAAAAATGGTGAAAATGATGGGGTTGAGCTAGAAGGGTTAGTGAGTGAAGGGTATGAGCTACTTGGGATGTTTAATTGGAGTGACCATTTTGCCCTTTTGGGTTGGCTTGATTTACAGGGTGTTAGAAGGAGGTGTAAGGTGCTTGTTGAGAAGGTGAATGTGTTTGTTGGGAAGATCATTGAGGAGCATAGAGAGAAGAGGAGAGAGAAAAAAGACGATGTTGATGAAGAAGATGATGATGGGTCTAAAGATTTTGTTGATGTTCTGCTTGATTTGGAAGGTGGGGAGAATAAGCTTAGTGATTCTGATATGGTGGCTGTTCTTTGGGTATGATTCTTTGTCTCTTTGAATTCTTTTGTTATTTTTTTTTGTTTGATTGTTTGTCTCATCATTTATTGTTGAACGTTTTTGGGTCATTTATTGCTGTGTTTTTTCTGTGTTTTATTGGTGTACATAGATGCTAATAAATGGGGTATCTAACTATCTTTGTGCCTTTTTGTATGCTTAGACTTAGGTTCTTTAATATGGGAAGTAGTGAGTAGTGAGTAGTAATAACTTGGAATTTTTGCCCCTTTTTGGGTTTTTTTTAAGTGCCTTTTTGTGTATTTGCTTTTGTAAGAACTTAAAAATGGAATTTGTCTTTACAAAAAGCTGGGTATTGTTGTTCATGCAATTTTTGTTTAACTAATATTTTCCAAAATAAGTACTACATTGTTCATAATCTTGTTCATTTGCTGTGAAATGGTAAGTTTTGCTTCTTTAAGAAAGATTTTCAGTTGATGTTCATAGTGGGGAACATTTCTGGATGATCTATTAGGGCATATCTGTTTTTAGTGGGGTTCTTTGATTATTGTATCTTCTTACTCCTTTGATTATAATTTTGATGTTTCTTTTCCTATTTTTGTTAAGACATGTTTGGCTTTGGGACAATAATTTTCTACTTCATCATTACAGGAAATGATCTTTAGAGGAACAGATACAGTTGCCATTTTGCTAGAATGGATCCTTGCTAGAATGGTTTTGCACCCAGAAATTCAAGCCAAAGCCCAAGCTGAAATTGACACAGTGGTTGGAACCACAAGGGCAGTTTCTGACTCTGACCTGCCAAACCTCCCATACCTCCAAGCCATTGTCAAGGAAACCCTCCGGGTCCACCCACCCGGCCCGCTTCTGTCCTGGGCCCGCCTCGCGATCCACGACGTCCATATCGGTCCCCACTTCATCCCTGCCGGCACCACTGCCATGGTGAACATGCATGCTATAACACATGATGAGAAGATCTGGCCTAATCCGGATGAGTTCAACCCGGACCGGTTTGCAGTTGAGGATGTGCCCATCATGGGTTCGGATCTCCGGTTGGCTCCGTTCGGGGCGGGTAGGCGGGTCTGCCCGGGTAAGGCGTTGGGTTTGGCTACTGTCCAGCTTTGGCTAGCTCAAATGCTGCAGAACTTCAAGTGGGTTGCTACTGAGGATCATGGTGTGGACTTGACTGAGGAACTTAAGCTGTCTATGGAGATGAAGAACTCTTTGGTTTGCAAGGCTGTTACTAGGGTTAATGCTAATTGAACTTAGTGTTATTTACTAGTTTTATGGGTAATTTATCGTCTTTAGGTTAGAGTTATTACTACCATTATTATGAAAAAGACTGATCTCTTTCCATGATTTTGCTATCGTTTGTATGGGAAGATTACACTGGCCAAGCTAATTACTGCTAATGAATTCTCATATGATTTGGACGAGTAGTATGTTTTGTGTTTGCTTTCGTCTTTCTTTTCTTGATCTTGCTTTGAAGTCGAGTTCTTACGAACACAAGTCTCACCCTTTAACGATAGAATCGAAGAGTGAGTCTTGACCCTTCAACTTTCGGTTAAAATTTACTCTACTTATTTCCTGTCGGATTTTACTACAATATACTAATTTGGATGTTTAATTATGTTTGACATACGTAGGTTGAATTCGATTTCGCACAAGGTACCATAATTGATTAAGAGGTACAGAATTGGGTACTATATATTTCGCGAACAAAGTCATGAAAATTGTGTGACAACTTCCCTGCATTATTGGGACAGCCAAAAACATTTGGTTCCCTTTATGATTTCATGTTCTATTGATAAACTAACACCATTATTAGAATCAAATGCGGAAAAAAGGCTTTTCATTACCACTAGGAATCACATTCCTCTTTCTGGAATGGAATTTGTGTAGTGAGCTAAGCACTAAATAAACATGAATTATTCACTGGTGTGTGTACGTCTCGATCTTTAGATAGATCATGACTCGAAAACGTATTAATAGCTACATGCAGCCTTGATTTGATTTTCTGTTTAGTTTCCATTCAATTATTCCATCTAAGATGCGTATTAAGATGATTTTAGTTTGATTATGTTGCATATCTCCGATCCCCTGGAATCTTATTAGGCTTCTTAATCTTACTAAGTTGCTTAGCATGGTGATCGAATGTGTACGTATAATTAAAGAGATTATCCGTCTTCCTCATTGGCCGTAATCAGATAATTATAACCTCCAATAATTCTCCTATGACATGCATCTTTATTCTTGCATGGTTTGTTAATGTATCTTTATTCCTTGGAAAAAAAGAAAAAAAATATGTTACTGAAGTTGTAGAAAAAGAGCTGAGATTCCTTAGGTAAGCCATTGTGATCAATAAAGATACAAAAGAAACTGCAAATGATTGAGGAATAAAAGGACCTGAGAGGCCAACACACTGAGATAAACATATGGTTCACCTCTTTTTAAGGGATTCAAATCCTGCACTGAGAATAATAGTTTTTGTTTTTATTATTTTTATTTTATACCTGTGTTCTGTGCTTGTAGAAAGCTTCTCCCCTTTTTCTCCAGAAAAGAAAGATGCATTTGAGATTTTCTTTTGTTTTCTTGTACATTTGTGTCCTTGGATATACAAGATGACAGTGTTTTCTTTTCTTCCCCATATCCAAAATCATCTTGCAAGTTGCTTTGGATCCTTTTCCTTGGGTGATTCTCTGTTACATGTCCATTTATTTATATTCCTTGTAGAGTTGTTCAAATCCGAGAGTATGGTTGGTAGCGGGTCGCTCTTAAACAGTTAAGGGATAGATGTGTTAATTTCAATTGAATTGCGTTGAACTAAAGGGATGAGAATTGGGTGAGTAGTAATATGTGAGAAAAGATAACTTGTAGAATAGAACTGGATACAATATTGAATTGGATATTATAAACAGGCCTAATTTGGCCAGTGAATAGACCAAACAGATTGTCCCGTCGATGATAAATTGTATTTTTCTCTCTCCTACTTGTTTTTTCACGGTTTCTAAAAGCTGAATTTGACCATTAATTTATTAAAAAATATAGATTTATCAAGATCATGAATTGCGTTGATGAAATATATTCAAAATTATAAGTCAAAGTTCCTAAAAATTTCAATCATTTCAAAGTTTTTCATTTGTTTCAGAAAAGAAATTAGGACTTTTTTTCACCAATTTTGAGACGTATATCTTTCCTATCACACAACTTTGGATATTTCATCAAATTAAATTTCTATATACTTGTTTTTCAAGTGATTTTAACCCTTTTACATAGTCGTAAAGTTATATTTTGTTAATTAGTGGATCTTGAACGAGTTCATTCCAACCAAACTGAATTGAACTAAAGATGGAAATTGAATGACTAGTACCATCGGAGATGAGTAAGGATGTACTCCCTCCGTCTCAAAATAATAATTGTCGCTTTAACTAACTTTTTTTGTCTCAAAATATCTGTCGCTTTACAATTCTAATACAACATTAATTGCTCATTTTCCTAATATATCACTGTGGTTTATTACTCCCTCTATTTTTTATAAGTGTCGTTTTCGCTTTTCGAGGTTAAACTTTGACCACTAATATCTCTCAAGATATATAACCAAAAATTATAAAAAGTATATATTATGAAAGTACTTTTCGATACGAATTCAACAAATACTTTTTCATATTGTGAAACAAAGTAAATTTTTCACAATTCAATAGTCAAACTTGGACATGAAAATCTAAAACGACATTTAAAAAAAAACGGAGGGAGTGTCCATTTCACTTTCCAATGCACATAATTATAATTAATACAAGGGTAATAGAGTCAAATTGCCTTTAACTACTTCTATAATTAATACTCTTCTTAATATGTGCGCATAGACCTAAAGCGACAGTTATTTTGAGACAGAGGGAGTATTTATTTGCTTTAGAAGTAGATACACTTGCGCCGCCTCCTCTCCTCTCTCCCTCCCTCCCTCTCTCTAAAAAAAACCCTAACCCTACTTTTGAGTTATAGGGGCTGCCATCAGCGATTTAACGCTGATGGTAAGCCCTGATCCTTTCGTTCTCCTTGTTTCAGTTAGTTTTTTAGTCGATTGTTATCGAATAAATTCAGTGACTCCTTTTGTGAGAGTTAGTTTGTCCCATTCATTGGGTTTGGTATCTCTCACTTTTTGAGAGTACTGTTCGTTTTTAGTTTCTTTGTTCGTATGGTACTACGGTGGATCGTCATGTTCAAGAGGCGGTCTACAATATCGGATCTAGACATTCATCAAAGCTCTAGTAGGGTTTTCCGCAAAAAGGCTGTATGGGAAACAACGATCAATAGGAAGCTGTTCGGAATCGTCGTATCTCAAGTGCTAGATAGTTTTTCTTTACGAATGTATTCGAGTATTTTAGATCTTTCTTTGGTTGGATTTGATCTCATTTGTGCCGTATGGCGTTTATTTAATATATTTTATCTTTCCCCTAAAAAAAAAAAGAGGGAGTATTTATTTCAACATATTGAATCCCATTTCAGGTCGTTCAGTTCAGCTCATTCAGTTCATTTCAGATCGTTCAATTCAAGCCATACACCTTTTCCATCACAGATTACTATTCATTTAGTTGAGTTGAGTTAAGGTACTTTCAGCCAAACTGAACACACTCTAAGGGTCTATTCTTTACGTCTGGTTTTTGGAGTGATGGAGTTGGAAGTTGTTGGAGGTTGTTGAAACTTTTTGCTGATTGCTGGGATTTGCTGGAAAATGTTAGGATTTGCTGGAATTGTTGGTTTTTGTGACTCTAAAATGCTAGAAATTTTGTATTATTTGCTTGGAGTTGTTGGAACTTTTTACTAATTGTTGGGGTTTACTGGAAGTTGTTGGGATTTGTTGGGTTGGGTTCCAACAAAAACAAGAACAAAAACGAGACGAAAAAAACAGATCCCAAATTGAAGAAATGAATTGAACTGAACAATGCGAAATGAATATATTCTAATCACCTCTTTAAAAAATCGGGACAATTTTAAATCCACGTAGTGATAACAAGTCCCCAACAATTGCATATCCGTACACATGTTTGTGTACCAATAATATGGCTAGCTTTGTTCATAACATATCCATCCATACACGTCCTTTCTTTAGCTTTCAATATGGTATCGATTCTAAACCCCTTCTTAATCAATTTATTAGTATAATGTTTCACTCAAAAAGAGAGATTATTAGTATAATGATGGATTTGGATATCGTACACCCATATCGAGAACGATAAATTAAGGAAATCCTTAAACCATATTAGTGTTAATTTATCTGTATTAAGGAAGGCATCTATGGATAATCCAATGGTTATGTGCAGGTTGGAAAGCCAGGGGAATGCATGTTGCACATATACTTGACTATATTTTATAACAATGGCGGAAAAATTATTCCTTTGACCACTAAACAAAGTGCTAAATAAAATCTTTAATTGTCTCCTGCTGGTATTACATTTGATAAAATTAATCAGATAATTATAATTCTGTATCAATTTGTGCAGTTTGGAGAATTTTTCTTTCTGTATATGATCCTGCTAGCTAGGTAGGCTAAAAAGATAAAGAAATTTTAGAACATATAGTTGTTAATGCATCAAAGTGCATTTAACAATGTGTTACAACATGATTCTCAAGCACCCAGTTCGTCTTTGTGGAGATTTGAGATCGATTTCGATGTGCAAATCTAGCTTCAGATTGGCTATGGCGTTTGATTATCGCTTTTGTTTGCTATGACTAAATGAATTGTGAGGAGAAAACACTTAACTCTGTTCATTTTATCGTTACCATCCTACAATCAGTTCAATTCAGTTTACTTCAGCTCTGCTACTTAAGTACTTGTTCTCTTGTGTAATACTATTCTTTCTATTCAATTTAGTGTGTTTAGTTCGGTACAAATGGACATAACATTGATAAACTGATTTTAATGTGAATAGGATAATTTTGTGGTCATGCAATTGTGTTCATCGAAGATTTTAATGGAGGTGAATATTTGATGTGCACATTGGATGAAACTGTGATTTCTCACTCTTCAGTAACCAGTAAAGCATGCTAACATAGCAGAAGATAATCTACTGAAATGCAAGAAGGATATATAACACAAAGAAGTACTTTCAAATTTCATACATGGAGCAAGATCTAACGCTAATGACCGATAATTAACGCTTTAGTAAATTGGTTATCCTTGCAATAATCACTCAAATGCCACCACTCTATCCTAATTCGGAGAATAAGGAGGTCAGATATACGCATCCTGTTCCTTGTAGTTCTAGGGAGTAAATACCTCCATGGACCCTTAATTAGAGATTATCCTCGAGAAATCGAAGAATAAGCACATAGTTTAAGATTAATTGGTTGTCCCTTGGTAATATGCTGTGCTAAGTTGTATGATGAGAAGGATCCACTGATCAACCTCAAGTAGCAGGAGTTCTTGCTGTAATAGTGCACAACAGATCCTGGTCTGGTTGTCTTCTGGGCAAACACCAGTAGAATAATAAAGAACTAAAAAAAAAAAAAAAAAACAAAGAATGATAACAAGTGCTTATGTATTAATTAATCTAGCAGGTGGATTATCACTTAAGTGTAGGAGTTGATGGGCCCACCATAAGAACCCTAATGCTTGCCATGAGGAGGAAATGATTTTGGTTAAAGCACCAACCAAGATTAGAAAATTAGCCAAAAAAAAAGAACCCCATTGTTGCCTTTGATATTGACAGCCCTTGGGTTTGAGAGCCCTAGAAGAAGCATATGTGCATATCATCACCTAACTTATGCACCCCCCACTTTTAGTATATGATTTAAGAAATGATGTATAGAGACTTCTCATAGTTTCCTGTTGGATGCTTCTCCTACATTGCTCCTTTTCCTATGAACCTAATCATGTAGATTATAAAATTGCCATGATATATATACTACTCATCATCAACCCATCATCTTCATCCTCATCCTGATCACCATAGTCATCATTGCTACCATCATAATCATCGTATTCGATTCTTAACCCAATAAAGAAGATTGCTAATCGCGATAAAGAGAACCAATCGCGTTGTATCCTTGTAGGTTTGATTAATCAAACAGTACCATCTACTCATTTAGTATAGATCTATATGTTAAAAGCAGATCAATTTTATTCATTTGTCAGAAGGCATAAAGGATGTAGACTTTACGGCGCAAGGGTTTTCATACATGAAACCTTTTCGTGAGGAAGTTTTATATTCTTTCTACCAGAAAATGGTCCATACTAGGTAGCAAGATCCTACACTTTGGTTTCATGATCTACTGAATTCACATGGTATACTACATGCTCAATTATGCATCCAATCTCTTCATCTTTTTGGCAAGTGATGACAATAATTGCCATCAACTGCATAAAGCCTTCTGATTCAGGTTGCTTTTCTTTTCTGATATAATCTAAACATTATATATATTGCATTGGACCACTAGTCATCTTTGAGATAGAAGCTGTTACACTGAAACTTGCGTGTTTCAGTGACGTCTGCGTTCAGATCTTCATAGAATATGAAAGAAAGTAGATTATAATATCATCACATTGTATGATATCCTTTTCCTGTGATCTGTCAGCTATGCTATAGTAATTACTGTAAATTAAACATGAGATTAGAAGCTACAATGGGTTCAGCAGCTTAAGGTTGTCAGATAATTCACACAATTTACTTTTTATCCTCGCAGAAGATCTAACACTATATTTCTGCGCTTAGATTTTGCAAGCAGATTAACTAAGAATAAGCATTGACAGGTATAGTTCTTGCTGATTCTAGGACAAAATACTTAACAGGATTATAGGCATCCGAAAAAAGGTATAATTCTTGCTGATTTTAGGACCAAATACTTAGCAGGATCAGAATTCCCAAGGTTTTGTGTTCCTCCTGGTTTCTGCTGTGTTTTATGGTGCAAACTTTTGCATAAGTGCAGTCTGCAGAATTTATAGGAATATGGGACACTGAATATGTATCAACCATGAATGAATTCCATGGTTTACTAAGCAGATTAGATCAAGTTAAGTGTTTAAGCTTAGGTAAATCTCTGGAAGCAAAGTTAAATTTCCTTCTGTCATTGTTTTTATTCCCATGCAGGGGAATGAGGCAAGTAAATGAGTTCCATATAAGTTCTGTTATTTTCTGTATAAGGTAATTAATTAGAGGCATATATTACAAGTTACGCGCAGTTTGAATTTCAAATCTTCCTGTTGAGGCATATTCTTGTCTCACCTAAAATGCTAATCGACTTCTGTAAGCTACTAAGCTTGTCCATTCCAACAGAGATTTGACACTAAGGTCGATATTCTGATCCAAGTATCCTCTTTAAGTCAAAGATTTCTTTGCCTAATTATCTTCCAAATAAGCATGCAGGGGCCCTATCTTTAATAGTTAGGCAACAGGTATGGGAGATGCATCACAGTTAAGTGTACACACTACAACTTAACAGCTAGGTTTGGCAGTGGCATAAAAGTAGCTGGTGAGAAGAACATTCTTGACGAAAAGTATCCAAGTATGGTTGGCTGGATAATTGAAGAGCTTAACGCAGTATTGATTCTCATCAATCAATAAAAGAAAGAAAGTTTAACTTCACATTGTACTAGCTGACTTGAAAATCAGAAACCTGATAAGATGTAGTTATTACCATCAAGCAATACCAAGACATCATAAGTTGGGTGGTGCTACCTTGTCGGAACAACAGTACATTATTTCTAGATATGAAATTCTTAATATTTTGTGATCAATAAAGTTTTATCATGTTCTTGGTTTTAAGAAGATTACGGTTTTTACATCTACCTTCAAATTTCTGATGTTGGATGGTTCATCTTTACAAGTGCTTCTACGTTTCATATCTCCTTTTTCATCTTATACTGAGAGAGTGAGAGTTGTGTTATGATTTCTTCAGTGAAGATCAAATCAAAGAAAATGGTATGTAAAAGAGAAACAAAAAGAAACCAGCGGATTAGTCGTTGACCAAAGACTAGACTAAATTGCAGTGAACCAGCACACTAGACTAAATTTTTGTTAGCACCATAATGGTGGCTATGGTGCCTTGTTCTCCACGGTAATTCGAGGTTATCAAGATGCATGAGCTGCCAACTTGCCAGAACTGTCCCAACTTGCGACAGCTCCCTCTAAGCAGAAGTCTACCAAACAATGCCCTGATCATGGGATTAACTTAATCATCAGCTAATTAAATTTAATACACTAGTAATGACCTGTTTTCATTTGGGCAGGTATGTTTTCAATCATGATTTTCCTCTTCCTGTTGTTATTTTCCAGTTACCATATGGACTTCAGGTTCTTTTTTCTACTACACCTTTTGGACTTTGAGAAAGAAAATGAGTGCTAATTACTGTACATGGGATGCATCAAGAATCAAATGCAAGATCCAGCATGTTTGTATGGGCACCTTCAACTAGAACTGGTGGTTAAGAATGCATTTAATTCAAACTATTCGATGGACCATATCCTCATTTCTCTATCAGAACTAGCACAGAATTCTTTCATAATAAGGAGCTGAGGTTTGGCAGAATAAAGTCTCATTGGATGCCACATCTGTAATATGCTATATGTTACATTCATATAGTCACTTATTATTCAGTATTCCTTTCGTCTAGGCTGTTCTTTTGGTTAGTACTATTTATTATTCTTTGACACTAAAAATTCTCTTGAAGTTCTGAAGCAATATCCTATTCTCAGAAATGAATTGTCAGAAAGCTGTGAATTATGTTTGTGTTAGCGTTTCTCATTATAGTTTCGTAGTCTTCAATCATCAATCAGCAGGGAAATTTAAATTGACACAACATTGGACAAAAAATGAACGCATAATTTTTCATTAGTTAAAAAACTCTTACATGGATCGTGATCGGAAAGATCTGGATACAGAAAAAATCTAATTTACAATAACTGAATATGTTTGCTATTCAAGTATTTGTAGGCATTGTAGCAATAAATTCTGAACAAGGCTCAAATTTGTGCAACCTCACGCAAGAATGAATGTAGGTAGTCAACATGGAATATCTTGTTACCATAATCAGGCATTGTAGGCATTGAAGACTCTGAAAGAATCAACAATGGTGTTCAACCTGTCTTTCATTTTATTCCATCTCCTTTCATTTGCCCCTGTTGTCAATGTGTAGAACTTACCTGCAATGTGAAACCAGTCCAAAGAGTTATTACCCTTTGTGGAAGATCAGAATGAAAGACAAGTTGTAGTAGCCAAGTTATGTGACGAAATTTAAATAAGTGGCTATTTCCTTTTCCTTTACATCTTATTGCTTAATGAAGATACTAACAAGCGTAATGCCTATAATGTTAGGGGAGCTGGGTTGTTAACGTAATTGAATAACTGTCATCTAACACACCATGTGGGATTGTTCAAGCATTGATTTGATGATAGTAGGAACTTTATTCATGAAATGCATGGTACACAACTTAGGTTGGTTAGCCACTAAACTTAAAAAGATAGAGAATGTGTGTTGTCTGACTGCACCATAGATTTCATTCTTGACTGCCTTTTGTGGTTATGCAAAGCTTTTGCCAAAGACATTTCTCGCAATAACATTAGGGTGAACATGAAGCATCAGCTGCATATTACTTTAAACTGGAATTTGGAAGGCAGACATACCATTGTTAATACAGATAGCACTGAGAGCATGACGAGTATAGTTTGGTGCTTGAACAAGGAACTCAAATGTATAATAAACTTTTCCATCAACCTCTTGCTGCAAGCACAAAACTTATATCAATCACCTTCATGAATGAGATCATTCAACAAGTAATGCTTTTCTAAATAGTGGAAAGTAAGGTAGTAACTAGTAACTAAGACATTTAAGTAATACTCTATAACTGTATAAGGAAGCAGAATGAGCATTCAGTATACTCCAAGAAATATGGCCCCAAACATAAAGACTCACTTTCTGAAACCTTGCACTCCACCATTACTAGGATTTAACAATTGCTATCATAGCCATCTTTTTACAGAGAGGTTTTCTGCTGTATGAAAGACCCTTTATTCATGTACAGTTATTCCATTAACGTACATGTATGCAATTGATACATACAGACAGTTGGGCACCAATACCCGAAACAAAAATAGTTCCACAGTAACTTTATCCACAAAAAGTCTTTCGAGGTCTTCCATTTGTGATTCAATTTCAATATTTTCAGGCCTTCTATTTGCAATTTGCCGCTGGATAAGAAAACAGATAATGGCCAGCATGTATAGTAAAGACTCACAAGCAGCCTTTCTGCAGGTTCTGATGTGCAACCAACCAGTTCTATGTACTTGTCTTGTATATTTTATGAGGATATCCCTCTGAAGTATACTGGCAAGTAGATGAAAACATGAAGGAGAGTTGTGCATACCATGAAAGCTAAGAGTCACAAAAGAGAACTGCTTCAGCATTGCACTGGTGCTTGTGTTAAAGATGCAACTGCCTCTAAGCAAATGATTATGCTTCATCACAGCTTCTTTGAATATGATTGGAGGGAAGAAGAGATATTCAAGGAATAAAGGGAGGGAGAGCACACTAACATCCTGAAAATCTCTTCTTCTGCAAGGATTAAATTATGATGAAACTTTATATTTCTCCCATTACTCCCCACAACAAGTCTTAGTACCACATGTGGGATAGTGAATATTACTCCCTTCCTCTGTTTCCTTCCAATCCCCCTATGAAGAAACTGAAAACTGGCTGTAATCTCACATGCAAGCATAGCTTAACAAGGGCAAAGAAGTGTCACATTCTAGAATCGGAAGTCGTGAAATATCATGTCATGTTATAGGAATAGAGGTTACAAAACAAGGATAAAAATCTGGTTATTGTGAGAGACTTGCGAATCTTCAGAAGAATTACTGAATTGATGCACAATGAGAACTAATCAGCAGCTAATGTTATCTTCTAATACGGATACCAACTTAAAGATCAAGAGCTTAAGTCATTGAGTTTGACAACACTATGCGAATCATACAATTTCCAGGTCTGGGATAAATTTTGAACTCTGGATATCTCAGAAAGCAATAAAATTTAACCAAAACAAATAAGGCAGAGATCCTAACCTCTTTTGCTTGAATAAGCTTTGATTTTTGTGTAGAAGGAGCTAGAACCTTTTTAATCAAAGTTTCAGCAACCTGAAACCAGCCAACAAGTGAAATCATCATTTCATGCAAATGACATGTAACAACCTGGACTGCTTCTGTTGCCACTGCCTCAGTAAAGATAATACCAGATCGACGAACGGAAAACTAATGAAACTTATAACTACAAGTAGAACCTGTTCCGGGGGTCCAAATTCTCGGATATCTTCTTTGCCAGTCGGAAACAAATTTATGCTGACATTTTCTAGTGGCTCAATGACATCTTTGTAGACCTTGTCTTCACCCTCAATAACTACTTCCTGAGAACAGAACACACCAAGAAAAACAATCACTAAGAAACCGGTACAGATAGAAATTGCTCAATATGCATAGAGAAATAGAGAAAGTATGACGTATAATACCTGCCATCCAAATGGATACAGAAATGTGTATCCATCTTTCTTGTCCGTGACAGGTAGAAAACCCTTCTTAGATTCTGCAGCAACTGAACCATATCAAGGGTGTGCTCTTAGGATATCTGCCATTGTTATTATAGAATGTTGCACTTCTAGAGGTTACTCGAGTACAAAATATCACAAAGGAAACATACACCAAAATCTTTAGGTATCTCATTGCCCATTGAGAATATCAGAAGCATGTTTCAATCGCAAAAAAAGGCAAAAGAAATATAAGCATAATGTGATCCTATCAATACTTACAAGAAACAGGGGTCTCCGAAAACAACAAAATTCCAGGGAAAGTAGCACCAAGAGCTAGCAGCTGTCTCCGTGCTATTCCATCTGTCATGGGCAGAAGAGTTTCTTTTGTCACAAAATTTCATAGGCAAAAACAAGACAGATGTATGATGTATTGGAGGTTTTGGGATCTAAAACTGGCTAACAATTGCCACGATTTAAGAGACATTCGTTAACGAACCCATTATATGCTACTATCGTTGATAAGCAAGTATTGGAGACATCATCATGTACACTTTCTAGCTAGGACTTGGATATCTCATATCTCTAATAGAGTTATTATTTCAAAAATCTTCGTTTCCTCGTCTACTCTTCCAAGTTTGATTTCGGTATCTTGATTGCAACTAAAAGGCATAATTATCTATCAAGCTAGAACATTTATAACCATAACATAAGAAAACCATGCAAAACTTGAACTACATTTGCCTCTAGATCTTGCTTTACTTTCATGACAAACTTAATTCACAATTCCCTAAAATTCATACTTTAGTTCACAAAAATCATGGATCAAGTCCTAGAATGGCTACTTAAAATTCCTGATATTTGCCCACTATAACTAACCGGGAGCTTTCTTCAGTTTGGCAGTTCACCTACAAATCTATGAGTAGTACTTGGAACATTTAGTATAAAATCACTCAACAACAACAACAAGCACCCCTTAATGTTCCCACTCTCTACACAAATTCTGTAATTCCTTCATAAATTAAAACATTAACATTAATCTTTAATGGGTTCTAGAAAGTGTGTGATACTTCCAACCAGTTGAAAGCATTGCAAAATTTGGGCAAATGAGGCATTCTTTATTGTTTCTGTTTCGGGGTTCGCTATTCATCAACATTTCAACAATAAGAAATTCCCAAAACTAATTAGCTAGAATGAAAACAAATTGAGACCTTGAAGAGATACAGATGAACTTGAAGCTGTTGCTGATGATGATGATGGTACCTGCTCAGCAGCCCTCACTAAGAAAGACACCTTCTTCCCTGATGCAGCATTGTTTACCTGATAATAACACAAATTGAAATGGGGTTTAAGAAAAGCTCAAAATTGAAAGATAAGAACCACATTTGAATGAACCCATTAACACATATACCATAATTCAGAGATAGAAAGAGAGAGAGAGGACCTGGTGGTGAGAGTTAAATGTGTGACGAATAGAAGGGAGAATTGAGTGCTGCAAAGACACCATTTTTTTTGTTATGGAGTGTGGTGCAGATATGAAAAGGAGGGAAGAAGGGGAAAGCTTTAGAGGAGTGTCATTGGCTCTTTGTGGCTGAAGCTGAAAGATCAACAGCCCACCTTATCTGTTTCTTTCCTTTGCAAAATAAAATGTGCCCACTAACGTTTTTTTGCGTAGAAGTAATATTCTTAACATTTCAATTGTAACCATCTCTCTCTATCTCTCTATGCATAAC